>VZRN01005622.1:5288343-5300832 GCA_013397935.1 Dasyornis broadbenti | reverse complement strand
ACTTCAAGGGAAAATTAAAAAAAAAAAAAAAAAAAAAATCACAAAAAAACCTAGAGATTTGAAAATAACATATTCTAAAAGCCGATGAGCTTACTGTCATTTTAAATTCTTTCTCTAAACAAGTAATCTGTGCTTAACACTTTGTTTAGAATATATTATGGCTCCCTTCAAATACAGTCTAGTAGGAACCAGATTCCATTAGTTCTCAAAACTGAGCAACAATGACAGTTGAGTATTTCTGCTATCGAAAAAAAAAAATATCACAACTATGGAAAACAAACCCTTGGATTTATGTATTATTCTTCCCTAAATGCTACCAAAAAAAAAAAAAGTATGTTGTACAGGACAGGAAAATTCCAAACCAGAAATGTTTTGAAAAATCTGTTAGACACAAACATATCAAACCACAAAAATAAATAAATAAATCAAAGCAGATAAAAATGAGAAGCTAAAGCAAAACCAGTTTGGCTGTTCTGGAAGCAGGGGAAAGACTGACTACCACATAAAAGACACCAACAGCACCAAAACACACTAAAAATTCAACCTTACAATCAATGAAAAAAGGGATCCTAAAAAGGGATCACAGAATTTTATAAGCCTTTAAATGCTTCTCATTTTTTTAAGTTAAGAACAATTAGTAATCATCTCTTTTTCCCCACTCTTAAGGTTTATATGTAACATCATGCACAGTGACACACTGAGCTTCTGCAAAGCAAGATAAAAAATGACATCAGCAGTTAAACCTCCTTTGACTTTAAGGGGCTGAGAACTCATCCAGATTTTGCTTTATTTCCTCAGGCCACAAAAGGAATGAGTTGCTGGTTCTCTTTCATTTATGCTAATAAAGAAGAAAGAGCTGTTTTTATTTTCTCTTTATTACTGCTTTTAAAAAAAAAAAAAAGGAATCCTCAATTTGAAACAAGTTTTAACAAGTTGATAAAGCCTGCACACATAATGCGCTGGGTGGAGTAAAAGCCCTCAGAAACACAGCACAGAGCCAATAATGAACTTGTCGCCAACACCCTGTGACTTCATGACTGCCAGAACAAAAACAAATGCCACGTTCAGTTCATTGCAAAGAAAGGGACTCATTAACTTGATGTGGCTTTTCACTTGACCTTAGTAAGGTGAGTAAAATAAAATTTCATTTTATGAGATTCGAAATGATCAGTTGCATGCCTACAGGAACTGTGATGAAATGACCAAGTGAAATTACTAACTCTGTTTAATTCTAATTATTACTAAACTGTAGGTCACTGTGAATTTCTAACTGAAAGGTTGCTGCTTTCTTTCCTGTAATAAGGCAACAGACAAAAAAATTCTAAATGTCTTTCTGGAAACTGACGCAAAATAAAATGTAAATTTCTGTCAAAAACAGAAATACCAGTCCTGAAGACACAATAATCTCCATGCAGACTTTAATCCAATCTTTTTGGACTAAAAATTAACTTCATAGACATTTAAACACTCATTTCACCCACCCGCCAAAAATAATTTCATAGTTACTATTAAAAAAAAATTAAAAAAAAAAAATCAAGCAATCATTCACACTCTATCAATAAACCTTATAGTCAGAGTTAAAAAGAAACAAAAACCTAAAAAAACCAAACAAACAACCCCAAAACAAAACAACAAACAAAAAAAAAACCCACCACAAAAGTTGCCTGTGAAAATAACATTCACTCCTTCTGGTCACAACATTAAAGCACCAGGTCAGCCTTCCTAGCTTGGCTGTCCCAGCAAATGCGGGGGGGGGGAAAAAAAAAAAAAAATCCCCATTTGATAGAAGCACTGAAAGGTGGAAGAGGATTAAAAAGTCTCCTTCCAGATTATGGTCATGCGAACCACATTAGTGTATGGATGAGAAAGATGCAAACCTTATGCTTTTAAAAAGCCTTACTTCCTTATTTTCTGCTGAATGCACCATCATCCCCTCCCCAAATAAAAGCAAGATAGCCATTAAACAAATAAAAAAGCTAGCAGTCCAGAAGCCAAAACTGTTGTGAGCAGAGATTTTTCAGCAGTGAATTTTAGGGAACTTCATCCCCTAGTGTATAGAAATAGAACTGGAATACTGTTTTAGCTCCAGAAGGATAATACCTTATTCTAGAAGGGCCTAGCTCCCTTTTATTTTCTACCACTATGAACTTGCTATGGAAAGGTCAACCATTTTAAGGAATAGCACCATTAATGATACCACTGTTTCTTTTACAATTCTGAAAAAAAAGAAAACTCATCTAAACTCAAACACACACTTCACTGGTTTTTGTATTTGCTCCACTAAAAACTTGAAAGTGAACAGAAGTGTGCTCATATCAGTACTGTAATCCTCCTACAGAATGACAGCCTTTGAACATTTTGAACATTTATTCCTGATATGATACCAAGCTACATCACCATTCAGCTCAGCAACTGCCAGAACCACACTCAAGGAAAGTGTTCAGTATGTCTCTAAGCTTATTTCTCTTTATATGTTTCAATATTTGCTTTCCCTACAGGTAACACAGATTAACATTCATGAGTGGGAGAGAAAACAGAAATCATTATTTTCTGAAGCTTTCTAAAAAGTAAAGTACTCACCAGCAGCGAAATCCCATCCTGCACACTCCTTCCCATTTCAAGGCCTGGATCGTTGCATACATGCTTGATAAGTCATAAAATGCTCCTCAAAACAATTATTCAAAAGCTCATCTCTTAGTTTCTAAGCTCAACAGCAGCACTTAACAGATTTCTCCCTGTATCAAAGGGTAGGGAAAACTTCATTCCACCCTCTGTATTCAAGAGGTAAATAGTAGCAATGGTTCCTTCTTTCTGCTTTGCACCTAGTTTTAAATTTCTCCTTTTAATATTTAAAGGCTGTATAACCTAAGCAATGAGCCTCATTAATCACTACTGAATGATTTAACCCAGCCATTCAGTTCCAGATGCCACTCAGTGCTAGAGATATGCTAATTCCTTCCAAGCTTCACCTCCTTTTGCAGTTGAAACCATAATTTTCCACACTGGTGAAGACAGGATTTTACTCCATGCATGGGGCCTCCTGCCAATCATTTTTATGCATAGCACTAAGCAAGTTTCATTCCCTGGTTACATCAGACGTTTTTGTTAAATCTGTTCATTATAAACATCCTCTCCCCCCACATTCTGCTGCTACAGCATCATAGTTCCAAACTCTACCCTGTCCTGTGACAGCTCCTGCTTTGGGAAGCAAAAAGTAAAACAGTTTCTTAGTACCCCTACTTATCTTGTTTCCTTTTCTTCTTGTTTTGTCACACCACTTTTAATTTTTTTTTTCCTTTATCACCTCCTACCATTAAACACTTTGATTATGAAGTATCTGTCAGCTGCGGTACCTAGCACCTTAGATACATTCCAAAACCAGAAAGTTGCACAGACAGAGCTGTTTTGCAAGTGGGAGGCGGAGGGAGAAGCATTCAGAATTTGTAAATCCCAATTTTGACCCTGCCTAGCATCCAAGAGATCTTCTAGAACAAAGGTAGACCAGGTGCCAAGTTTAATACCAGGTGCCAAGAAGTTTTGATAGAAGAAAATGCTTGGTGACATAGCTGGTACTTGATCCAAAACCAGTATTTTAGGACCTTGAATTATGCTTTCAACACATACATTCAGGCACAGCTGTGGATTTGGGGGCTGCTATCCTCATCGTGGACTTATATGCCTGGGCTTATTTGGCCAACAGGAGATGACTGGGTTGAAAAGTCTGCTTTTGACCAGTGTTAGTAAAACGTACTACAGAAGCGGCAAGCTGAGAAGTTTCTAAAAGAATCCATACTCAAACACACTTTTGACCGGTTTCTTACCCTACACAGAGCTAGAGGCCCATGCAAATTCAACGTTATACAGCTTTTTTCAGTTAATTGGCTCTTAAGTCAATGTTCACTACAATCTCAATTTTCAGACAGGCTAAGAACCCACAATGATCCACAAACATTTGCAACTGAAGATAAAGTCAAACACTTTAGGCAATTTAATTCAAACACTAGAATCAAGATTTTCAACAGGCACTACTGATTTTAAGTGGCTCCAAATTTAGATTGTGGGTTTCCAACTTCAACAACTCACAAGACCTGGATTACAAAAATCGGAGGTTTAGTGTCTACTGAAAATCCAGCCACTCTTTCAAGCATGTCCATCTGGTCACTATCAAAACACCATTTCTTTCTCCCTTCACCTACTTCCAGAATAAAGCGAAGCTGAGCCAATACACATCTTTAGGCCTACATTAAATCCTTGGCCATGTATTAAATCCTAATTTCTAAGATAAAAACTGTTATTGTCTATTACGCTACTGTAGAAGCAAATAGCAAAACTGAAGTCTTCTATACATTAATTTATAACCATGAACTGCTCTATGTGTCTAATCTTCAACATAAAGACATTTAAGCAATTAGGTAAGAGGCAATATAACTAACCCAGAATGTAAAATAAATACTTTGCCTGAGGATATGCAAATTTCAGAAGGCACAAAAGTGCTAGCCAAGCAAGTTTTAATGCAATAATAGCAAGAAACAGTTTAACAGTACTAAATCACAATTCTGATTTATGTACAAGACAGTCAAGGGAGCAGAAGACAGACTACAAAATGGAGCAACATGAAAAGTATACATTCTATACAGTTCTCTCAGATGGCTGTCATGGATGACTCCAGCCTACATTGGTCAGGCACTGATCCTTGTCATACCCTGCACTGCACGCCTGAAGACACAGGTTTTTACAAAACTGTGCTTACTCTACTGCTAATTCACTATGCAAGATGAAGAAAATAAAATATCAAGTTTAAGATTTTAAATCCAGCACAGGCTTGTCAGATTTACAGATCTTTAATCTACAGTAAGGGGTGTTCATATCATTTTAATCATTCACAATATTAGCATTAGACCTAAGGTAATGCAGTACCATATTGAGCAAATAGTTCCCAACAGAAAAGGGCAGCTTGAATAATTTTGCATATCTGACTATCCAATTCTTCAAAGAAAGTATATGCATTTCAAGACCGCAGCAGTCCAGAAAACATGCTTATATTTTAATTAAGAATATTCATGCCACTTCAATAACAATGTATTCAATTACTCATTTTGGTCTAAGCTGAATTTATAAGAAGTACTAAAATTAAATGCACTCTTAATTTGATTTACAGTTATTTACTTAAATGTAAATAAATATAAATGTTTAACGCAGCGCAAAAAGCTCTATGCCCCTCTAGAGGTGTAAAGTCTGGTGGCAGAAAACAAGACTTAAATGGGAGTACCTCATGGAATCTACCTCTACCACCAGAGAGCAAACTCATAGGGGTTCTCTCCTGTTGTTGAGATATGGAATCCAGTAATTTGTTAAGGAATTTCTTTGAATGCTAAGGAAGGAAGAAATCTCCAGCAACACATTTACTATCATGTGAAAGTACAGATGCTAATACAAGCATTCCATACATGTCAGCCTTCTGACTGAGAGGATGAATACCTAAGATGCCTTTATAAAAAAAGTTTTATGCACTAGCTGTATAGAGTTTATATATATAAAAATCCCTTAAGATAAAACCCAAAGGTGTTAAGAATGAGGTTGGAGATGAAATCCGCACTACCGATGTTAAAAAAATCCACGTACTGAACATTTACATCTGATGGTGAAGTGCATGCCCAAGCTGCATCATGAGGACCTCCACTCCTCCAACAGCACATATTTTCACTAAAAGCTGGAAGATAAAATGCTCAAGTTCTGTGTAGATCTTTGGGTAGTGGTACTGAAAGAAACTATGAATAAGCTTGAGGACCTGAAACGCAGTTTTCACAAAGACAGAAAATTGCTTTATAAACTCTTAACACATACTGATCTTTTATTTAAATCCACAAGTGCATTCCCTGCTTTATTAATGCTAGATTCCCCTTTCTAATTTCCCAAGTTTCTGCTTCTGAAAGACACAATTATCATTACTTCCCACTAAAATAGAAGGCAAAAGGTTTTCTATTCTCCTTCTCAGCACAGTTTGCCTCTTTTTAGTAAGGCCAGCTTAAGGCTATACCATTCCATAAACCATTCTGTCCTCAGCCAAGGTGAAGGGACTTGGCTGCTCGTGAGTGTGAGCAGAGCACTCCGCACCTTCCCCTTGGCTGCAGCTGCTCAGATGGCAAACAGGCTCTAATTAAAAAGACTGGCCTGACGCCACTCACAAATCTCATTACTGTCAATTTATCAATTTTGTTTTAATCAGTCATACACAGACACACATACACACATCAGTCTTAGTCGGAAATTTTCCTAAGCTTCAGAACAAGAGAGGCATGGAAAATACCCACAAGACTCAGAGAACGGTTCTCAGTATTTAACAGTATTTAACTTCACTGGTTGTTCATATACTCCTTCATTTTCTCATAAAATAAAAAACTTTCCTCACTTTGTTTTCAAAAGGCATGACAAGAAATAGAATATATCTTCCCTGAGTCGCTATTCATTATTTTATTGAAGCGTAGGACATTTCCCCTACTATTTACACCTGAGACAGATACTCCCACATAAATACCTCTCCCATGTGCTGTTGCTATAACACCATTTAAATCATATACGTTCCTGGTCTGACAGGCCTACCCTAATGATGTTCCAGAATCATATGTTATCATTTTTGTGGATAAATCTGGGCTAATGCACCATTTTTTCCTAATGCATAGTCAACCAACAAAGAAGTTCTGACATCCAGAATTAAATTCACACCTTTCTTATTTTAATAAAGCTTACTCTCACCTCCAGGGTAAGGCAACTCACAATACTGGCTTACATTAATAATCAGGATACCAAAAGATTTAGCTCTTTAAAAACCAGAACTCAAGACCAACAACAGAATAACACATCTCTGCACACCTGACTGAAAACTGAAGTCATTATTAGCTTCCCAGCTGTTTCACTTTTTCCCCTGTTGAGATTTTCCTTAGTACCAAGTTCTCAACTGTGAGAGTTCAACATAGCTGTCTCCATCTATGTCACAAGTACAAAATATTTGTCCCCATAAGACATTTTCTTTCCTCACATAAAATGTCATTCTACCCACAACAGTTTAGTGCTGATGTTAAAGTTGACATAATAAGCCCAGAGACATCAGTGTATGATTGAGAT
This sequence comes from Dasyornis broadbenti, assembly GCA_013397935.1. Taxonomy (NCBI): domain Eukaryota; kingdom Metazoa; phylum Chordata; class Aves; order Passeriformes; family Dasyornithidae; genus Dasyornis; species Dasyornis broadbenti. Next base: position 5,293,710 of record VZRN01005622.1, on the reverse strand, counting down.
AGAAATGTATGTCTATAAACGTATATATATATATATGTGTACATATACATGTACATCTTCTTTCTTCTAAAAAATATATAAACTAGCAAATTATCTGTCCTTAAAAACATCTCTAGCTTTCAAGACACTTAAGGATATTTATTTGTTGCTCTACTCTCACCTTTTGGTCAAGCTTCTTACCACTAATAGAAAAATACTCCTATTCACCCTGTTTACACGATCTATTGGGCTTAAAATACACCTTGATTGCTACTTCAGTTACTTCACTATTTACCTTACAATTTTATGAGGAGGCACTCAGGTGAAAAGCTAAGGAAGGTTATCACCACCAAATGAGATTATGTAATAGAGCACACAAGTAAAATGTGTCAGGATCTTAGCATATGAAATTTTTATGTTCCGTTTCATTTGCTTGGAAAGAGCAAGGTTCCTACTAACTTCCTGGTCACAAAATAACCTCAAATTATTAACAACTATCGACAACAAAATGACTCATTACTAACTATTCAAATACACAAAACCCTGCAACAATAACTTAAACACTGACTATGTTGATCTTCACTATAAAAGAGAAATTTTGAAGAAGAATCTAAGCCAGCTACCAGGACACCAAGCCAAGTGACCGTTATCCACACAACGCATTTAACAACAGCAGAAATAATACACTGAGAACTGCAGCAAGTGACTGGACTTGCTAGACCCAGCCAATTATTACATTCATTAGAGAAAGCTATCCCATAATGAGACATAATATTACAGTTGTTTAGGATTGTGAAACAAAACTCTTCCAGTTATTTAGGAAAATTAAGTGCCAACCAAAACCAATGTCATTTGAGAGTGAGGGAACAGGTTCTCATATTTTTAAGCACAACTGTAGATTCGTCTGTCTCAAATTCCTAAATATTTTCTCTTTCCACTTTCTTATGAAAACTAAATTGATTTTGATCCTTTATTGAATCTCTTTGGCCATCGTTTCCAATGCATTTTACGTTAAAGCATTGTTTCACAAAAGTACTTAATTTCTAATATTAACGTGCTAACACTGCTACCTAAGCGTCACTAGTTTCTGATAACATTTGTAATGGCCCATCTATCTTTGTAGATCCAATCAAAACCTTTAGCATGCAGACTCAGGAGTATTCTTCACATAAATTCATGTGTTCTAGTAAAATCTTATGCACTGTACACATGAACCCCCCAAAATTCCATACCCTGAATATTACAGGTGATCCCCTCTAATGAAGTTACTGCGTAACTTCAACAAAAAAAATCTGACAGCCAACACTGACTGCAGGGAGCAAAAAATCAGCTTGAATGTTCTTGTGTTTTAAACTAACTTAATTGACATGCTGTAGGAAGAAAAAAAAAAGTGTCTCTTTCTAGCTGAAAGATAACAAAACCCACACTTATGCAAATTGAAAAAAAAAAAAAAAGAAGTTTGCTCTCCACAGATCCTATCAGTACTCAAAAGGATAAGTGGTTTTGAATCAGTCAAACACCTGGATACTTCGAGAATATTTCATCACAAGTAAAGAATTATCAATTTTAAAGCATGTGGTTATTTCTTTGTTAGCTTGAAGTCTTCAAACACAATACAAGCATGACCAGCTTCTTGAGCTCTAAGTAGCTGGCTCAATCTTTCTTATATATTTTTGTAGTAAGTTACTTAGAAAAGCACACAATGCATTAGGGATAGCTGAAAAACATACCATTTTTAAGTTTTCTTGGGTGATTTACTTGCTTTTACAGATTAGGCACTTAATACTTTCATAATCTTTTGAATTACTGAGTAATTTTAAAAAAAAAAAAAATCTCTCCTCATTTATTAGGAGAGATTTTTAGACAGAGAATACCTAAAAAGAGTAGAAACATTTCCAGAAATGCTCTAGCACTTCATGAGGGAGCTTGTAAGTACAAACTTCTGAGACAAATAAATAAAATGTATCAAGGAAATGGTTGATTTATTTACTCCAAGGGGTAGGTTAGCCAACTGGAAAGGACTTTGGGGACACTCCATGGACACCCTTAAACTATTAAGCATCAGAAGATAATTCTCCCATGAAGGAATACAAGAGACAATTTTGCCCTCCACTGGCTAGAACTATCACTGAAAAACACGCCTGCCTCGTTGTGTCAGCGCTGCCTGTTCCACACAGCATGAAAAAACCTCTGGAGCAAAAGTACCAATCCCATCGGAAGTACAGTAATTAGCAAGGGAGAACATGGGCAGGAAGGGGGGAAAGGGTGGGTGTGGAAAAGATGGGAATCAGCAATGCAATGAAATACCTCATCAAAATATAAAGATTTCCACAGAGGGAATCAGAAAAATCACGCAGTAACATATTTAGCCTTGAGAATTGCTAGGGCAGTGAACACCCATGTGGAAAGCCAGAACCTTGACACTTGTTCCTAGCAAAAATGTTCTGCATGTTGCCCTTCAGATAAGTGAAAGATTTTCTTTTCCAAACATATTAATTTGATGCTGCTGCTTCCTGGGGAGCGGAGAGATGAAAAATCCATGGATTCTGAAGCAAAGTCTGCCTCAGAATGAAGGAAAAAGGGCAGAATGCAGGTAAATACTCAAGAAAACAAGGATACAAGAGAAGTATCCCTTAGAGCAATTTTTATTCTTTATGCAAAGAAGCATTGAAATTACACTGGGAGAAGAAGGGAGAAAAGCTGCTATATTCCAATTTTCACCATTTATTAACCACAGGCTTACATGAAAGAAGGTACTTCACAGGATTCCACAGAGACAACACCAGGGTAAAAAATTAGCGGTTTTAAATTCTAAGTGGTTTACCAATTACTGTTTTAACAAACACTAACCCACTTACTTTTATTATTAAATTTTTTTTCTCTTTCCCATCCCCCAATTATCTCCCACCTCCCAGCAGAAGTTTCTAACATCCCTTTTAGAGTGTGGCCACACAAACCATTGATTCAGTAAGTGGGTGTGAGTGAGGGAAGTGAGAACCTTCAGTGGAAGAGGGAGGAAAGGATCAATCAACTTGCAAGATCAGCTGTCAGTAGAACTCAAAGGATTGCAGTGTGGAAACTGCTGTAGATGACTCCTGTCCTTCCTTCTGCACTGCAGCCATCTGCCCCCAAACTTCATCCTGCCAAGGGTTTCTGGCATCTCCATTGTTTCAGACATAAGAATATTTTACCACTCTCTAGTTGAGGTGTTAAAAGGAATTCCTCCGGTGAGGGAGTTGGACCAGAGTTATTATCTGGTGCTTGTCTCTTATCTTTGTTACTGAGTTTGCTTACATGACAAAATTAAAAACCTCCATAAAAATTCATGGCTTTCTTCCTTTTTTTTTTTCCCTCTCCAATTCAGATGGAATCAACACTATTAGAGAGAGCATCCCTATCCTGGAGGGGAAAGAAAAAAACAGAAAAAAACCTTGCATGCAACTTACTCTGTTGAGCATTTATATGACAAATAGATGAGAAGATTCAAAAATAAATTAAATAAAATTGTTTAACTTGGAGTTTAAAATATCCCAATACAGAAGCAAGTTACAGAGTACAGTATGAAGTCAACTTTTCTAAGGTGGGGATGACTGACATGAAAGATTCAGAGAGAGCAAATTGGTGCAAAGGCTTTTCCCCATTTCATTTCTTTCTTCCATCACATGAAGGAGGCAATATAGAGAAAAATCAAATTAAAGATGCCATGACTGACATGGTCAAAAGTGAACAGGGTGAGAGCTACTCAGGGATGCAAAGTTTTCCATATCCAAAGCCCCAAGGAGCAAACTAATACCTAAGAGCAAAAACTTAATAGTTAAATTTATGATATAATCTAGAAACAGACGTAAGTTACTAGGCTTAGTGACATAATTAAGACTTAAAGCTTCAGGCAGTGTACTTAAGTCTTTCAAAAACTTCATTCATTCACTGACCAGATGTCTCATGCTACCATAACTTTAATGACTCAATGGGGTCCTCCGCAAACTTATAAAAATCAATTAAGGTAGAAAAGTTAGCGCCCAAACCAACCTTCGCTATGGGAGAAGGATTTACTGCGCTCACTTAGCGTGTGACAAAAGGCGTTCCTAAGAACGCGAAGCAATAGCGCAGGCAGACAAACCCAGCCTCCTGCGAGAAACAGGGACCTTGTGCAGAAGCAAACCCGAAAACCTCCCGAGCTCCCCACGCCCACCGCGACCACATGCGGGCCCGGGGAGAGCCGCACAGAGCCAAAGGTGCCCTCCGCAATGCCCTATTAGTGTTGCCCTATCAGTAACCTACGGGCACGATAAGATGCCCCAATACGCCTAAGCCCCGCGCAAACTGTGCCTAATGACCATTAATCCCCCCTATCTCGCCGGCCATCTCCCCCGTTCCCACTTAGCACGCTGGCGCTTCACTTCACACACGTGGGCAAACTTTAATCGCCAAGGTGAAGCCAAACCCATCCCCAAGCCCTCCCTTCCCCCGCGGTGGCGACTGCGCGGGGAGGGGGGATGCGCCAGGGTCCGCCCGGCGGAGGGTGCGCGGTACCCGCGGGCAGCCGCAGCGAGCGGCAGGACAGGGTCCCTGCCCGCCGCCCCCTCGCTGCCGGGGCTCAGGGCCAGCCGTGGTTACATCAATCGACCCCAGGGAGCTGCCGGCGGCAGGAGCCTTGGGACCGGGACCGGCGCCGCGCATCTCCCCGCACCCGCTCCCCGCGCCCGGCTCCAGGCAGCCCCCGCAGCCGGCGGCAACTCCCGGGGCAAACGCGGTCCAGGCGCCCGCGGGGTGGAAGCCGAGCTTCGTTTCCGAGCAAAGGAGGGGGCCGGGAGGCGCGGAGGGGCCAAACCGGGGGATGGAGTGGGGAGGGAGGAGAGCGGCTGCGGGAGCGCTGCCGCGGATCTGACCCGCCTGCGCGAGGTGGTTACCTGAGGTGACACATATGAATCCAAAGAGGTAAAAGTGAGCAAACTCCGCGATCATTGTCCTCGGGTGGCGCCTGCAAGCAGTCTCATGCCAGAAGAGCGCGGGGAGAAACGAAGAGCCCCCAGTTGTAATTCCACAGAAGCTTAAAGCAAGCGAGGTTCTCTAATCCCGCCGTCCGGGCACGGCGCTGTCAGCTCCGAGGGGCTCCAGCCAACTCCGGCCAGCCTCCCCTCTCCCGGCCCGGGCTTTCCTCAGCGGCGCCTTGACACTTCCCAGGACTATCCAAAGCGATAGGAGAAAACAAAAGATCCTCGAGCTCCCGCAGCAGAGGTCCGCCGCCTCCCGAGCACAAGTTGCTGCCCCGGCCCCAGAGTCCGCTCTGAGCGCCCGGGACGAGGCGGTAGCGGAGCGCAGCCGGGACGGGTACGGAGCGGCCACCGCCGCCCTCGGCGAAGGCCGGGCAAGGAGCGTCGCGCAGTG
>VZRN01005622.1:5233302-5287801 GCA_013397935.1 Dasyornis broadbenti | reverse complement strand
GGCGCTGCCCGGCCCGGCGCATCCCGCCCCGCCCCGCCCCGCCCGGCGCGGAGCCGGCGCCGCCTCCCGCCCCTTCCCCCGCCGAAGGTAACGCGAGGGGCGGCTCCTGGAGCTGGTCGTGCCCCGGCCACGGCACAGCCACGAGCCGCGGAGGGGACGGGGGCAGCCTCGGGCACAGAAGAAGTTCCGATTCCCCCCGCCCACTGCCGCCGAAAACAAGCAAAGGCACAAAACCCCCGCGCGGGTCTCCGCCGGCATTCCCGGCTGAGCTTGGAGACAGCGCTTGGCCTGACGACTCCCAGCGCCTGTGGCCTGGCCGTGCTCCAGGCGTGGACCAAGTCTCCAGGAGAAGCATCCTCAAACCCTCCGTCCTGCGGATGGATGAGTGCACGGACAAATACTACAGGCGCAGCTCTAGCAGTCAACTCCGCATGACCATGCCAGCTTTATGCCACACCACGAGAGGTAGTGGTGGGGGAAGAAGAACACTGTAAGGGCAAAGGGAAGGTGGACTTGGAAGGAGCACTACCACCTCACAGCAAAGCTCCAGCTATTCCTACATTTGATTCATTACGTTATGAAGATTCAATGAGACAGAAGAAGAAATTTCATTTCCAAGCAGTGTATTGAATATAATAATCTCATTGCAGGCAAGACTGCAGTGGGATAATAAAACTCCACAGAAAGACCCTTGATGTACTTCCTGTCATCATAGTATTTATACACACCCCACACTGTTATCAGCCAAACAGGTTTGGGGGCTCAGCTGCTATCAGTCAAACCGCAAGGCATGTCACTAGGTTTGCCCCATTTTGTGTCCCTCAGGATGGTGTAGGGCAAACTGACTAAAAGTCCAACAACAGAAAGGTCCTATGCATTGCACTTAAGCTGTTTTAGTCCATTTTTATGTGTATGAGATCTGTAAAGACAAATTTTCAGTAATGCAAAGAATACTGGTTTATGTTGGGAAAGAAAACTCCTACTTATATGTATACAGTGTATGTATATCAGCAGCAAACTGGCAGGATTTTCTTCTAAAACTGATAAGAATAGATGAAATATTAGAATATCCAAAAGTCAGAAAAAATAATGTAGTGTTTTAATACCAATCAGACATTCATTTTCACAGAGAAAAACAAATTAGTGTCCTACTGCAAGCACATTTAGAAAGCAATCATAATTGTGGAATCAATAACAGTGAATACTTTTGAATATGAGCAGATTTCTTCAAGTTGTACCTAGCCAACAATTTCTCTCCCTGTTGCGTTCTCTCATCTCATGCATCATTCAGTACTTCATGAAAGAAAAATGTATTGGCACCTCCACAGTTAAAACCACACCACAGAAACGGTGAAGAGGCCTGAGATAATCCTTGAATCCTAGTGAGAAGTTTGAGATTTCAATAAATTAGATTTGGGGTTGTTCTTTTATAATTAATTAAATAAACAGGAGTCATATGAAGGGCTGAAAATGAGCCCCAGGAGTTCATTTATTTCACCTCTCTGTTCTCAGAGAGGGTCAAATATAAGTAGACCCCCACTAGAAGGTATTTTGTAATCCCATTAGTATCCATTTCTAATGACTGGAATTTCATACTATCTTTAAGTAACCTGTTCCAGTTCCTATATAGTCAGATTTCTTTTTTTTAAGCCTAGACAAAATAGTCTTCTGGAAGAAAACACACCACCATCAGCACCAGTAAAATTTTGAAGGCCTTATTTTTTTTATTCCTTCTGTAGTATGAATACTTGACAGACTCATGTTATATCAAATTACATATTTTAATTGATTGTATGTCCTAAAAAAGCAAATCCACATATCTACAAGTAGGACACTTTTAAGGGAATAAACGGGTTCACATATTCTGTGAATGTACATACACACATGTATTTTATACACGTATTTATTTACTTGGGAAGTCATTCTTATGTATCACTCTGTTTATATGGGATATATACAATATTCCCTGTAGTCTTTAATTATAAAACATAATTTCTAAGGCATCTCTATGGCATATGTACTATCTAGCAACATAAATTAAATTAATCCATTTACTTTCTAACTGGCAACAAGTATATGCAATGTGTACAGAAGGTAAATAAAGCATTTTCCTAATTCCCAGAGAATTTTCCCTACTCAAGATGAATCTGTTTCCTGTTCATTGGTGTAATAGTAGGTTTCTAGATTCACAAACACTTTTACTTAGGTAATTTTTAAAAAGGTCCAATAAAATTTTATGCCACGTTGAGGTCTTGTGTGTGCTGGCTGCTAATTTCAAATTCACATGCAGAGAAATTCTACATACAGCAGTGGATTAAAGCTCTGAAGCTTGAATGACCTTACCATATGATCACGAGATGAGCCTACGTAAAACAGTTTAAAGCTTTTGTGCCACAGTTACCCCATCTTTCCTGAGCCTCAAGGACTGTTTCAATCACTATAAAGAAAATTTTATCCTTTGAGAAGAACAGAGTCATTCTACTTTAGCTACCTATAGTGAATGCACACTAGAGCTTCAAAGGCTTGTTCAGTTTGTACTGTCTCAGATACTTCATAACATAATGTTTAGCTGTCAGTGCCTTCTTCAGAAAAATTGCTAGGAGTGAATGTATACTGCTCTAATTATCTTTCTTAAAATTCATTTAGATTGTAATAATATATAACAGCTGCATGGCTGAGTGAATCTCTTCAAATTGTAAGCCTACAGAATTTCATCAGAATGTCTTGTAAGTAATTGACATCATCTTTAATTCTGCAGATGTTCTTACAAAATGCGTGCTATTAAAGCATCCTTATTGTCCTTGATACTGAGACATATAGACATTCATGTGAGACATGCACATATATGTATATCTGTCAGAAAATATTTCTAGGAAAGAAATATGGCTTTAACCTCTTCAGATGTGGGGAACAATACATCTCTGAGTATTATAAAACAGATGTACTTTCAGTGTTTATTCTGTAATATGTAATACCATTTTTAGGATTTAGTCTAAAGTGTAATTTCTGGGAGAACAGGACTACTCCTAAGCACAAAACTCTATGTGCTGCCTGAGTTTGAGGCACAGGAGTTGGTCATGAAACCTCCAAGGAAAAAGGTTCTACAGAACTGATAGTTGTGATTCAGCAGATGGCACTCTTCCCTTGAAGTGACTAAAATCAGTGCTGCCTCTCATACAGGGGACTACGTGCTTTGAGAGATTTTTCAGAAGAACTTGAACTTCTGTAAGCACTAAAGATCCCAGGCACTTCTCTCTAAGGGCAGACAAATGCACATGACATCTTGGATGCGTTATGGGGGCAAACACGCTCTCTCTCCACAAACCTTTTTGAACTTCAAATGACTCTTCCCTTCCTGATCTCCAAACTACCGTGTAGCCTTCCGGTTATCTCTGGAGCTGGCTGCCAGGAATACCTCCGTGTGTACATTACACGGTCACACACGCTCCTGTCTGCAGAAGCTCACGGAGTTTATCATTCTGAGGCTGGCAGCCAGGATTACTGAATCAGTAACTTTATTCTATACAACCAGGCTTCCTTTGACATCATAGGGATTATACAGATATGACTAAGTTTCAAAAACTCTTTCTTCCAGGCTGTTTAGGACACAGCAGAAGTGGCCGGTTGCATTATTTAGTGAACTGTCTGAAAAAAAACTATTATAAATATTTTTTCTAAGTGTAAGCTGAAATTAGGTGGAAAAATAAGAGGAATTATACATCTCTCTTTGTATATTTGTCTCTAAGTATATTGTGGGCCTTAACCATGGTAGGAATCCCAGCTGAAGTCAATAAACATACCTGATAGCACAATAGTATATTATTTCAGTGGTATTTTCATTAGTAACAAAATTGGATTTTTCTACATCAGATCTGAACAAACACTGAAATTGTTAGAAGAAAGAGCACTGTAAAGGGCAGCTGAATATAAAAAGTGCATGAGTAGCAAAAGCTTGAAAAGCTGCTGTTGCCATATAATTAATTGGAATAATTATTATGAGCAAACAAGAAATGTTATGATTTCCTTGCCCATATAAGTCAACTTCTGTCTCTTTCTTGACCTGTCTGGTTACTGTTTAAACATGCTATTCAAAGACATTGTTTTCTTGTGTTTGATTGCTAGGGCCTTACCATGATCTTGCTTTTATTTACATTAATTTTGTGATGTAATTTTTATTTTCTTTGATGTTACTCTTAATTACGCCTCTAGTGAATTCAGACTTCCAATGTCTTTCACTACATACAACATTTACTCAAGAGTCATTGCAGAGCAAGGAATACTAGCAGTAAAATATATTATTTTATTTGCTATGATGAATTCACAGATAGAGACCCTAAAGAAGCTCAAGCCTCATTATGCTAGGTGTATAAAAACATGATAAAAGATGCTTTCTTCAAAGGATTTATAAAGCATCATTATCAACATAAAGAACTTCAAGAAAAAAATCACCACTGGCGCAAAAATGCAAAATTGCATTGAATTTTATCCTTTAATATTCCTTTATATGGGGGTGAATGGGTCTTTTCATTTCTGTTCAAAGATGCTATAGCACATCCCCATTGGAAAAAAAAAGAAAAAAAAATCACTGAAGCTGTATTCCTTCTGTTGCCCCAGTAAAAAATGCTAAAGGCATATTTGCTATTCAGTCGACTCAGCAGATTAGCTCGAACGCTTTTAAAAAATTATTGTAATTATAGGAAATATTGCATACAACTCCTGCTTTGTGGTTTTGCTCCTGTTAGTGACAAAATGCTAATCTGCTTAATATGTAATTTATATACAAACAACACAGTATTTTTTACAAAACCGGTGTTATCTCTGATATTGCTAAACAAAGAGAGACCTGTCCCTGAAATCTCAGTATTTGCTTTAAATGTTTAACAAATGAGCCATTCAGTGTTCACTGTCTCCTTGCCTCTGTACGAGGAGTATGAGGGTGTCACCTAGTGGATTGTTCTGACTGCCTGGAAGAGAGCTCACAAGCCAAATCACCCAAATGGCATTGAATGAATGAACAAAATGAAAGAGAAAGGCTTCTTTTTCCTTTATTTAATTACTCGAGGAATTGTGAGAGCTTCAACAGAGCGTTATTGTTCTGTAATATCTGCCTTTGGGTTCCCATTCATGCCACAGAATCTGTTGGCACTGAAAAGGGCTGTAAGAATGATGCATCCAAAATTTTGAAGAGAAAATTACCTATGTTCCTGGATCAGAGGAAAGGTTTAATATTACCGCAGATAACCATTTTAAATGAGTTGCACAAAACTTTTGTTTAAGATTACAAATAATAAGTGGAAGAAATGATCTACTGTGCCTGTAAGTTTCATCAATTACATTTTAAAAGAAGGAACTATTCGATGGTTTTCAACAGGCCATCAAAAAAAGAGGTTTTTGCATGTATTAATTTGAGATTGCTGTATGCATTTATAATTCATGAATAGTTAAGGTTAACTTTAGCAATCTGGAGATGAAACGGATTACATAAACTATCCATCTTATTTCTTTGATTGAATTACAGCACATATTTAAAGCAGACGCCACTTAAGAACTGAATACCTGCAGTGAATTAACTCAGTCAAATGCAAAGCAGATACCCAGCCAGCTCACCCAGTACCATTTCAATTGCATGTTGAAATTTAAAATAACCAGCATACAATTTATAATTGCATGATGAAAGCCTATCTGATCCCATACATTTAACCTCTTTTAATTAAAAAAATGCTTACTATAGTTTTAATATTGCGTTCTGCCCTTGAGTGGAAGAAGGGAAGAAAGCAAGGATGGAACTACAGATGATAAAGACATCCTGTTTTTGTGCCTAGAGCATGCATTTGAGTGACACCCCCTGAAATTTTTTAGTGTGTGCTGTGTGACCAGCATGGGAAGAGGAGAAAGTCTTTGCCCCATGATGGTATGCTTATTTTTTGGTGTCAGAAGTACCTCCTACCTGTCAGCAGATGCAGTACGCTACTGGAAGAAGCAGTAAAACTCTTACATTAGCAGCATGGTTTGCTGGCCTTGCTGTTGATATCCTGCCATAATATGTTAGTTTAATGGACAAGTGGATCTGCCTTCCTCTGTGTATAATGTCTAGTACATCCACAGCCTCTTCTGCATATACAAATACAGTCCACCTAAAATTCCTTGCAAAATACCCCAGGTGAAAAGGTGTAAAGACCCCAGCAATCCTTATCCATATTGAAAGCTCTGAAAACCACACTTCAAGAGAACTGTGAAATGTATTTTACTTAATTTAATTAGAAAATGAAAATGAATAAATGTATTGCAAGTGTTTGACTAAAATCAAACTACCTCTACTTTTTGAGGTATGAAATGAAGGGAAAAAAAAAAAAGATTGGTTAAATCCCTCACCCTCAAAACAGAGAACAGAGTTCTATTGATCAGAAGCATCTTACTCAGCTAGATATTAAATGTTTTCTGGCCCTTAGAAGCATTTCTCCACTCTTTGGAACATAGAATTATTTGAGGATTTTCTTTTTAATGTATTTTGTCTTGTCAGAACTGTTGGTCTAGATCCTAATGGATTCTGATGTGAAGTGCCCAGGTGATGTACATTGTGGAGTTTGGTAGCAGACACTGATAAAGTACTAAACCTGCAGGGCAAGTAAGGATTACTGCTGAGGGAGAGAACACTGTCAATGAGCCTTGTATACCCATTCATACAGCAGGCCATTTTATTTTAACAGTTCCTTCCAGCAGCAGTACCAGGCTCCCATACCTCATACATCTCCTTTTGCACAGAAGGTCAGACTGCCTTCAGAATGGGGGGAAAGAAAAGGAAAACAAACTAGAGGGAAGGCCTTGGGCCCCAGCTAAATATTTCATTAAAAAGAAAACTGGTCTTGCATGTGTTCTCTTTAAAACCTCCCAAAGGACAAATCTGTCAGGGTATGTCTACATAGTTAGGAGCATCCAGTAACACAACTATTCCTCCCACTCTCCGAGACGGCCTGACACGAGCCAGCTCCAATCCAGAAGCTGAGTAAATATTCTCTCCTGGTGCCAAGCCTGAGCTAACACAGGTTGTGTCTCAACAGGCCTTATTAGCTCAGGCTCATTACTGTAATAACACGGCTCCGTGGCTGCTGCTCTGCAGCTGGCTCCGTGTGCCTGGGCTGCCCTGTGCGAGGAGCAGCGCTGCAGGATCTGCTCCTGGCTGAGCAGACATGCCGTCAGCGTGTTCCTCCTCTTCTTCCCGGAGATCCCGTCATTTCATTGAAAGCCAGCAGCTGCTCCTCTCGAAAAGCTGTCCTGGCACGCAAGGCCATTTCCAAAATAGTGGGTTAGTGGGAGGTTGGGAAGCGCTGACTGCCTCTGGCAGGTCGGAGGATCACCCCTGTTATGCCGTAATGGCATTTTCCCAAGTACAAAGCACGACCTGAAGCAAGGATCACATAGGTACACAACTTCCAGTTTCCTCTTCTATCACCTCTTAACAGAGAAAATGTGAGGGTAAATTACACACTGACCATTGGAGGAGGCCTTAGAAATGCAGCAATCTGCTTTCAAATAAAAAGTTGAAAACTCACCCCGTTGTATAAATGGACAAGTTTTGTACTATTCTAGTTGCTACTGAGTAGACACAATTTATCAGCTTTTACCCTCAACTGCACTGCTGGACAAATAACCTGCTGTTAGGTGGAGTACACACTCAGAGCTGCACGGGCTCACAAAACCCACTTCAAAGAACACAGACAGAACAGAAAAATTGCTTTTTAAATCTTACTGCTGAGCAGGCACAGAACCAGCATGGTAGTTCAGATAGCAATATCAGACTACAAAAATACCAAGACTGAAGAAAGTCTCAGGCAAACTTCCTACAGACCAAAATAGGAGAAGTTATTATCTGGGACCTACGCTTTCCACATAGGATCCCTGTAGCTGTAGTTATTAGGTGAGTAAGTAAGAGAGCAGCACTGAGACACAAACATTATGTGTCAAAAACATATTTTGAAACCTACACCTACACACAAAGATGAAGAAAATTATTTCAAATTATTTTGCATTATTTATTTAATAAATTAATTTTGGTTTTAGCTTTGACTGACATTTTTAGATGTTGCTTCATAATGGTGGAGCTGAGAAACTGTCCACTTTTGTGTGTTCGAAATTGATAGTCTTACACAGAGGTAATACCCTTAGGCCAGGGGAGATTTCCCTGGCAGTAAGAGAGTTTTTTAATATTGAAGTTTTGCATATTGGCATGGAAAGTTTCTACTAACCAAGAGGGAACTCTTTTTAACTGGTAGGGTAAACTATTAGTTTGAGTAGAAGTTGGAGAGCTTTCATACAAGCATATTCAGTTGGTTCTCTTTACAAACAACTTTATATTTAATTGTAAAATTTTATATTTGCTTCCCAGCTTTTAAGAAAATATACACACTTTTTGGGGTACATTTTGTTATGCAATACTGCTTGTGTTGCAAGATTTTGCATTCTGATGTATTGGAGAAAACGAGGTTTAAAAACCCTGATTTTCTTATTATAATGGGGAAATCCTCTCAATCAATTCAAGGTGATGATAAATACATATCTTTCAGTAAAGCATTTGTCAAACCCCCAATATACTTTGTCCTTATCTGGATTGTTTCCAAAATATAAGAGTTTTAAGTGAACTATGCTGTAATGCCCTCTGCTGGTACAGAGCTGGTAAAAACACTGTAAATTTCCTTTGTAGTTAATTTGTAAAGGTATAAAAATGCTATAAAGACCTAGGGCTCAAAGTATCAGAAACTTCTACCAGTACCCTAGGCTGGTTAGAGACTCTTGTAAGACACATTTTCAGTAAAACCAGCCAAATTGATCCTAAAAATGACCAAATTGTACATAAACTTTTTAAAAAGTTGCCAAAACCTTCAAGGTTTCTCAAAAAAGAATACTTGCTAAATTCTCAAAATTCAGTGAAAAATTCCATAGCTAAAGGGAAAAACTATTAAGAGCATCAACTGACATTCGTTTAACCTCAAGAAGTTGATACTGCATTAGCAAATCAAGACCGAACATCTTACCAGAGTGGTGATGTTAGATTTCAGAATTTCAAACAGGATTACAGAGCTCTGGACTTATATTGTACCCATCCAACATACAGCAATAACCATAGGCTGAAGCCACTCTTCAAACAAGAAATTGAATATATGCACTAGGACTCACATTGTAACTTTGGCTGGTATTTTAAATAGCTTAAAAAAAAAAAAAAAAGAAAAGGAGAATGACAATTTAGACTGTTAAGAATATACTGCAGGATCCTTCTTCAATACTTTTATGGCATGAATATGTGGAAAAAAGGAAATACTGAAAAATCAAGTTTTTTTCCTCCTCAACTTACTATTGCCTGACAGAAGGCTTAGTGAGATGCTACACATTCCCAAGGAGTTAATTAGTACCTTCTGTGAATAAATATCAAACACACCATCATCTTATATGCAGCAAGATTAAACAAGTAATGGTTTTTAAAGTTCCGTATCTTTTGAAGTATGCTTGGCTAAAATTGCCTTAATTAGCTAACATACTGCTAAAAATAAGGTCTAGGATATTCTTGTTTTTGTCTTCCTGTTCTCTCTGAACATGGAGTAAAAATTATAAACCCGGCCTCAATCTGGCATCATGGAAACATGAATGAGATTTTCAGAAGTGCTTTGCAGAGGGGGATATTCCACTGCTGCTGAAAAAACTCCCCTTGGTATTTTTGAAAATCCCACCCTTAACCCTTTATTAAGAATCCCTTGAAAGAGATTTTTGCTTGAAGCCATAAATCTGCCCATCAGATATGCAGGGCGAATCACCAATTAACAGGAGACATGAAGGATTTTCTTGATTACAGTTTGGACAAGCATTTCTCTGGAGAGCTGCTGCTTTTGTTCGAAATCAGCCTGTCTCCTCCATGTTTGAGCACGCTGTGTGCTTCACAAGCAGAACCCAGAGAATTTTACTGCAACAGAAACATGGGTTTGAATGGCCTAAAATGTTTATGTTACACAATAGGCAAAATCTTATTGTTTTATCACATCATTTCAGATGGCAAAAACTGCCATCTGAAATGATGCTCTGCTTTTGTGGGACACAATGGCATTGGATCCCAATGATGAAAACGTGAAATGTGGTAATGAACACGTTAAAGGCAAACATTAGCACTCAAAAGTATTGTGTAGATTCAGTCTAATCCTTAGAGGATTTCAGGTTCTTGGATCTGCCGTGTCCTAAGCTGGCAGTAGCTTGAGCTGACAACCCACTGCCCGAGAGCAGGTGTGGGAGGCATGCTGCCACTTTCCAGATATGTCGGAAAAGCTGGAGTCCATCTGTTTTATTCCCCAACATTTTTAATGATTTGCCCCATCTCTGATTATCTGTGTCATTTAAGCCACAGTGAAGACAAGAGATAAGTTTTAAATAGCATAATGTAGCTCTCTTTGAAATCTGCTTTATTATGATAAAGATTGTAGTGACTTTTATTTCATCTGTTTGGGTGTATGTTTGAAACTTAACTTGCTAACTCCAGGAAACTGTTAGATCAGTGATCAGAGTTCCTGTCAATGAAATAATGTGATGCCTAGCTAGCCTGTGAGGAATTTGCTTTATTGCTATTCTGGAAGACATTCCCCAGTGTAGTATAGAAAAGTAACATTCATGAATTGTCTCTTATGACTACTCTTCTCTATAAAATACTGTATTAGAGGTAACCCTAGTCCCAATTATATGTAACCATTTCCTACTCTAAAGGTTTGTATTGGGTCCAGTGGTTAAAACAAGGCGTGCTGAAGAAACAGCCTGTTTTCGTACTACCCGCTGGATTCAGGAGAAACTATTTATTTGACACTGAATTCTCACTTAAATGGCAGAGAGACTGAGTTCCACAGTGAAAAAACCATCTTACAGAGAGGACAGGACTTATTTCAAGAATCTTGGTACAAACATAAATTGTTGCAGTACTTTAACAATGTAATTAAAGTATAGCAATGCTGTACCATCCTCCTCAAATGCTCCCATGCTTGCCATGAAGCTACATAGAGCATAGGTCTAGCTCTAAATAACCATAACAGAAAGCTGTCTTGGAGGAAAGTCCAAGAAAAGCCCAAAGTCCAGTCCAAGTCCTGGAAAACCAGGACCAGTGTATTTGTACCCACAGGAAAAAAAGAAGTAATAGATGAATCGCCTTTTGGGCAAATTTATGCCTAACTGTTCACAAGTTTAATGAGACATGAAATAGATCTCTACTTTTGAAATCAGACACCAGCTTGTGGAAGTGATATTTACAAACAAATTATTAGTACAAACAACCTCTAATAACACAGTACTGAAGAGTCAAGGGAAGAAGTGGAATTTTCATTTCTTGATCCCTCCAAATTAAGATAAGGTGCTTTTCTGGAAGCCTTCAGCAAATACCAGTGTGCCTTATGGAGCACAGTAGAGGGGTTAAATGGGTGAAATTAAAATGCCTTTTATTGCAATTAATCAAATGGGTTGTTGTTGTTTTTGTTTTTTTATCATGGATGTCACAAATCATTCAACTGATACCAGACAATACATCATTTATGAGATGAACATCAGTATTTTAAAGATTTCATACTTTATAATGGATTTTAAAGGTTTTGTCTCTGTAACTATAACCATGCCACAGCTTGCAAAAGATTCTTTTCTATTCTATTGACAAAAATGGACATAGATCCAAAACATGATATCCCATAGCCACAAGATGGGAATGAATCACCCCTTTGTCAGCCCTTCAGTTTGTGGTTTTCATACTACAACACAAGCTGATTATATTGAAGTTCCTAATTATGAAAGTTAGGGGAATTTTCGTATCTTTCACTGAAGTAATGTCTTCAGTTGATTACAAGTAAGATTGGAAAATGTATCTTTTAGTGAAATATGCAATAGAGTTGTACTAAATACAATCACACATTGCTCAGCAACGCTGCCAATAACGTGAACCAAATACAACTCCTCAAATATTTCTATGAAATAAGTAATTACTGGTTTTTGAGCATGGAGTTTCATAGAGTGCAAAGAATAAATCTCATAAAATAAAGGCAAGACACTAACAACCCAATTTCATGCAAAATTCCAACTCCTGAAAGGTCTGAAGCCTCAGGCACTTAGAATTTACTGTTCTCATTCACAGAAATGATTTGCAGACCTAAATGAATATTTTAGGGTTTTTTCTTTGAGTCAAATGATCCATCTGTTTACTAAAACAATTCACTGCAAAGCCAAAGAGGTCATTTCAGGGTAAAACCTCCATCTTAGCAAAGGGTAAACCAAACAGGGTGTCAAGTTGAACTATTTGAAGTATAAAGTAACATCAGATAACATTTGATGATGGTCAGATTGTATGATCTTTCTGCTCCAGCATTGTTAAGACTGAGATACAAAGAATGATTTTCTTGGAAGGTATTAAATTAACAGAAAATTATATTTCTATGCCGTTATCCCAGTTTTACACTGTTGAGTAATGTTGATAATGAACATTAGATGTAAAAATGCATATACTCTCCAACTTACAGCCACACCATCAGACAAGGGAGGGTTTTCAGTGGGCTATGAATTTGTGAATTAAATCAAGGCAATAGGCATAAGCTGCACATTTTGTTCATCTTATCCCGTGAGAGAAGATGAATGAGAGAAGATGAATGAAAGAATGAGAATGAGAGCTACTATTTATTTCAAATTGTTGATTTGCAGTAAAATTGTGATTTTTTTTATGTGGGTGTTGGTGGCAAGGGAAAAAGAATAAAACACTTTCAATAGGAAAATATTTGTCTGAACTGAAATTATACCATATATCCTAAATTTAGCATTACCAAAATTTTCAGTGGTATTAGATTTACGATACAACTTCTACTGTAAAAGGGAGAACTCCCTTTAAATGGATACCGTCTCAAAATTAGAATCTATTTTTGCTTCCTAAAATATATTAAAAAAAATTTTAAAAATAGAGTAGTTGCCATGATTCTTCAATTACCAGAATTACCAGAGTCTATAGAAAATAAAATCCTGATTCCCACCACTTACAGTGCTTCTTTTTCCTAATCCTTGCATTGGGAACAGGCAGGTGTCAAAGCTGTATTAGGTCACAATGTTCGGAGCTGGAAAAGACCCACAAGGATCATCGAGTCCAGCTCTAAAGTGAATGGCCCATATGGAGATCAACCCCACACCAGTACATACTCTAGTGGAGGAAAATAAATTAAGCACAAAACCTGCATTGACAGTATTGTGTATAATCTCCCAACTTCCAACCTTATCTGATGGGTAAAAGTACAGCCCTGGGTCCCAATCAGAGTTTGTTGATGCATTAGCAACATCACGCACTGTACAGCTCTGGGGACCCCAGGGCCTTTGCTGGTTACAGCAGATTTGCTTTCCATGAACATAAATATTAGTCATCACCTCCAACACAAAATTCCAGGATAATTTGTTTTAATCATATGTTTTTCAAAAGGTTTTCCTAAAGCCGCTGTGGAAATCTGTAGCGCATTTTCTTTTCTTTTCTTTTTTGCTGTATCTTGTTCTAGAATTATTTAACGCAGGTCTTTGGGTTAGCAGTGTTTGCTGCAAAGTCTCTGAAGAAGCAGTGAAACTTCTAACTAAGAGCTCTGAACTCGAGTGGTTTGGCTGAATCATGGATCATCTGAAACAAGCAGATTCCTTGATTATTTCCACAGAAAATCCTCCAACAGTTGTTGGCGGGCAATTAATTAGAAACTGAAGTGTCTATAAGAAAGGGATGGACTAATTATTCTGCAGTTTCCTGTAACGCCATAACAATTCTCCCGCTACTATGCAAAGGACAAACACAATTTCTTTTCCTGGCCAGCAGTTTTCCAGTACAAGAGGAAATTGCTCAAACCATACTAAAGGACTTCTACTGAGTCTTACATGTACACAATGTGTGCACTTCTCTCTTTTCCTCCTTTGTGTTTTGCCCATTCTTTTATTTCAGAAGGAAACCATGAGCTCTCTGTGCAATTAAGATCTTGTCCTAATGTCTGTATTCGAGGTCTCAACTCCTCAGCTTCTCTTTGAAATATTGCTTAATTAAACTTGCTTTACAGTGGCTGGCTCCTTGATGTTGAATATCATAACAGTCTATCAGCAGGAAAATTCTTTTCATGTTTTTCTATACAGTTGCACCTCTTTTTGGCTTATAGATATTGTATTATCCATGAGTAAAAATTGCATCAACAGTCTAATAAAACAAACAGGGCACATGATGGCACTATTCATTCTCCCAGTAAAAATTTCTAGGATGACTTTTTGTTGCCATGACCCTGGAATTGCAGGAGACCCTTCATCAGGGCAATGTTGTTTTTTCTAGTGCACATCCTGGAAGATGCATTTTCCTTTGAAATTCGTGACGGTGACAGAGAAATTGTTGTGAATCTATGTAAAATATCAGCATCAAAATCAAGTTTATTCTCCAAACACGTTACATATTAGACATTAAGCAGGTAAGAGGAAGGAAGGAAGGAAGGAAGGAAGGAAGGAAGGAAGGAAGGAAGGAAGGACAAAGAATGAATAAATCTGACTATTCTGGCTATGAAAACCAGTAGTTTCCTGTGTTCTGCCATGTTCTGTACAGTACATATGAAGCATGATGATGATGAAGATAAGAAGTTTCTTCTTGCTTTAATCTGTTTTCAGATCTCTCTTGAGTTTTAACACCCAGACAAGTGCTTAATCCTTACGTCTTGCTTTCAAAGCCACAGATAAATTCTTACAAAGGTCTTTAGATAAACAGTAAAAGTGCTGAATGTTGTGAAAACATACTCATTTCTTCTTTTAAATCCATTCCTTTGTACACTTCTTTTTATTAGTTTTGAGATAATTAGACACACTGGCTAGAGATAAAATACTGATATTACATAGATTTAATCTCATAAGAAAACAGATGCCATCTTTAAAGTGATTTAAACCGTACAGGTGCTTTATATTAATCAAATTCTTTTTCTGCTTTGAATATAACTATGTCAATTGAGGTGCTTATCTGTTCATGTTCTGTTCAAATGAATTACTGCTAATCGTGTTTAAGGGCATGTTTAAAAGTTTTGAGACTGGTAATAGATATTATACCTTTTCAAAACTATCATAAATATTATACTCTAACAGCTCTGCTGCATCTGGATAACATTCATTGAATTGAGTTGATTCATAATCATTTCCACCTACTGTGCCGCAGTAACCAAGCCTAAAAGCATGTTGTTTTTAGTCTGTGCAGAGTACACTTGAACTATCCAGTAAATATTTTTGAGGTGGATACCACAGCCTCACCCATTTAACAATTGCTGTATATTTGCATATTACAGTTGGTGAGTATTTATTGCAAAATTGTAGCGTGTGCCATGTATTCAAACTTGTTCCACTTTCTTGTGGTAGTAGGCTGTTAGCAGGAAAGGCAAAAGGACCAAAGATATGATTTTCATCTCTCATTAGGAAAGATAGTTTTACGTGGGGGGGAGGACACCTGGAATAAAATTGATTCAGGTGAAAAAATCAAACTTTTTTTGACTGAAGACACAGATGTTCATGTGAGGTACTTCCAGTGAGCTCTAACCCTGCTGTTTTAAGTATCACCAACAAAATTACTTTCAGAATGGAAAGATAATAAGCTGAGACTTCTAAAAACCTTTGCAAGTGGCAAAGAGCACAATGGAAAAGATACAGTGTGACTTGGCTGATGTTACACGGCAGGGCCATACAAAATGCTCACTGAGAGAAGGGAGTAGGAGAGGGAACAAGGAATCAGAAAAATTGACCATGAATTTCACATGATAATATTGTGCTATCGGAAGGAGATAAGGGGAACAGTGAGGGAGGGGAAATGGGAGAAGCAATACTGAAGAGAGTTCAGTTAGAATATATTGAAGGAAACCAGGGAACAGGCAGATGCAGAAGTGGAGAAAATGTGACAGCCATGCTCTAGTGAGAAGTGGAAAGGATTAGAATGGCTTCACTAAGTCTAGCAGCACAGCATTAACCCTGAGAAACCTAATGACATTTGGGAACTTAAACAAGGCCTCATATCTAGTCTGGATGCTATCAATGTAAATGAAAATCTTTAGCAGTAGCACCACTTGAGTTCTTATTCCAGTGTTATGACAGTTACTGTTCATCAAAAGACTGCACTGTTGAGAGGAGGACTGGTATATGCATTAACTCTGAATAGAGAAAACCCCTCATCTTCTGAGCATACAGGAGTTCCTATCCCTTTCTAAATAATATCCCCTCCTTATTTTCTTTGACAGGAGTCAAAATGTTCAGTGTTTGACAGGGATTGAGCCTTAAGAATCGTCTCCAGTCATCGCTTTCTACTTTCCTCTTGGCTGCCTATCTCGTGAAATATGATTTCCCAAGCCCAGTGCCAACCACCGGAGTTCTTCAATCAAATTCTTCGTGGAGACTCACAAGTGTCACATCAACCAGTCCAGCACCTCATTATAAAACAGAGGGTGAAACATTGGGAAAAGAAAGCAAACAGAAAAGAAAAATGTAAATAGCATCACTTCTTGGTTACCAGGTGCATTTTATCTTATCTCTCTCTGTCTCCCGGGCTGTAAATTCCTTAGGGATAAGGGCTGTTTTAACAAGTGCTTTTTTCCAGTGTTTATCACTGCATCATGCATGTGTTCTAGGACAGTGACAAATCTGTCACAGAGCTACTTTTCAGCTATTGTATGTTATCTTATGCAATACTACTTTGGGATTATTAATTATTATGTCACGTGATTTCTGTTTTTCTATGGCAAAACAAAAATCAAGAAATTTGGATTTCATTGTCCCCTTTCTAGGAGAAAACACTGGAGGTTTGTGCCAAGCCTAACTTCTCATCAACCTACAACATGAGGTGATGCATGAATAAAATAAGTATTTAATTTGTTCACTCTTAGCTTCTTTATGCTGAGATTTGCTGCTGTTTTGTTGAATTTCACCGTGCTGGTCAGATTACAAGGGACTTAGCAAACTGAACTGTCTTTATACCAAATTCCAGAACATTTCTAAAAACTGTCCTAAAGTCAGGACTTTCCATGGAGCCCTGCATTCTGAGCAATACTGTTTGTCTATCAGTCAACAGCAGACATTCAAAGCATGTGTATTTTATGTGTCCATCCAATTTCTGCTTCGTGCTATTCCTGCATAACCTTTTCACTTTTAAGTGTGGTGATTTCAGGTGATGTCAATGTAATTCAATTCCAAACTCATGGTTTATTGGCTGGTTTTAATCAAGCTCTTTCTAATACTTATCCTTGGGGCAAAGGTGTGTGGGTGAGCACTTTCTTTGCACTGTCTATAGCCCAAATTTGCATTTTTTCCTTCACCTCACAAGAATTGAAACTAAAGGAGAAATTGGTCGTTTTTGCTTCTTCTGCTACACTGATCCTTTACACTTTCTATTCATATTCTAAAACTGCAGTGGTACCAGTTCTCATTTAATTTGTTTATTTTCTGCAGTTTTTTAATCTGATTTTCTGACTATTAGTGAAGTGGGTGGGTTGTATAAATAAAAAATATTTTCCTGGTGGTTTAATACGTTATGTCGGATGGTAAAAAAAGAATGATTTAAGGTATGGGACTAGCCCTAAGAGATTATAGTAAAGGAAGATAATCTCCAATCAAATTTTACATCATAACTTCATATATAAAGTGGAATTGCAATTTGCGTACCAGTCTAACAGTCCACTTACAAAACTATATGTTTAATACATGTTTTATTCCTTCAGGTAAAGCACTGCACGTTCACATCAGGACCATGTGACAACAGGTCATATGGCTTGTATTCCAACAGCGAATGAGAGCGATATTTCACATGTGAGCTAACAAGACACAGGAGAGCTGTTCAACAACTCTCGGCCTCTTATTTCTTGTACATGCACGGTTGTCACAGACTTCCTAGTGGCTGGTGTTGAGGACAGAGCTAAGCCCAAAGTTTCAGTGAGCTAACGAGCAACGTCACTCGTGTCACTCTATTTCCTTGGAGAGGAAATGGGTGTGCTATTGCACAACTTCCCTCCTCATCCGTGTGGAACAGAGTTACGTGCACTCGGAATTTGTATCACCATTTTGTGGCCAGGCCTAGAAAGAAAATACACACCCTTTTATTTGTGCCAGAACACGTCCATGCACTCAAAAGTGAAAAAAAGCAGCAGGGAATTCGCGGCTATGCATTTTTTTCCTTCCTTAAACTCAGGTTTTAGAGTCCTAGTTCTTCTAAAGCTACTTTAACTCAATAGTGCCACTGAACTTCTAAGCAGCAGAACTTCTAAGTCCTACTGCTTGCCAAAACCATGAGGTCTGAAATTATCAGTTACTTAAAAGAACTTATTTGGCACCAGCTGCAGGCTACTGAGAAATAGTGCAAATGCAACCACTGGCTTATTTCGTTAGAATTTAGTTGGAGTTATTTTCTTAGATGCTGCGTATGAAAGATTTAGGCAGCTGTAAGGAGGGAGCTGAGTTTTCCTCTCATCTGGTGTGGGGAAACCCAGCCTGGGAGTTAGTGTGGGATAAAGCAGGCTCTCCAGTCAGGTTTTCTCTGGTAAACCCAGCCTGGGAGTTAGTGTGGGATAAAGCAGGCTCTCCAGTCAGATTTTCTCTGGTAATTGCCATGAGGAAGTAAGGACTCACTGTGAATGAACATTTTGCTGTACATCCCCGGTGCGGAAGGGGTAAAGCAAAGGTAACGCTTATTTAACAAGGATCCATGCCTATGAATAACATTTTCAGCCTCTGACTGAATTCCAGGTCTCAACATACGTGACAGAAATATATCCGTTCACTACAGGATGAAACATTACACCTAACCTATATCACTGGAAGGCTTATTTTTTTTTTAACTCTTCATTCAGTATTGAACTATTTTTTTGTCCCCTTTAAAATGAAAGAAGAGTAAAGACATCACACTGAGGAAATTATGCAAATTTGATGAAGTGCATACAAACCAATTAGTTTCAAGATCAGAGGTGACATATTTTCTAATTAATACCAGTTTAAGCTTTTATTTATGAGCCTATAAATAAATACACCCTCACAGGAATATGTACAAAGGAAGACAGAGTATCCACAGAAGAGGACGAGGTTAATTTTCATACCACTGTTATACTAATAAATAATAACCATTGAAGAACAGCTTATCGATAAATTACAGAATTTCTACCATTGTCCTGTATTTATGAGTTTACACAGGAGTTACAGACTCAACATTTGCTAAGACCATGGACATCATGGCTAGATCCCTGGGGAGCCTTATAACAGAGCCTTTGATTCAGGATATACTGCAGCAAGCATTCATTTGGGGGCTCTCCGTGTGTCCACAGTAACACCACCTGCCTTAAAATGGCTGCTTTGAGCCAGCTCTCCCCCAGAGCAGGCGGTCAACTACTGCTCTCCAGTGCATTGCTGCCTCTTAATAGCCATGCACTACTTTTTTTTCCCAAATTCCACAGCATCTATTCATTTGGGAATCTGTGGCAAGCTGGACCAAGGCCAGAGCGTAGTTCCCCTGCTCTGACTGCTTCTGGCAGAATGGCCATCCCCAAAGCCCTGCTTTGAGCAGGATTACTGGAGGTGTGTAGAAATTGCACTCGTGGCTTCAAAAGAGCTTGCAACTCTCTCTTTTTTACTGTTTGGGAACGTAATAAAAAGAATACACGTAGCCTGAATTATTTGGTGGCTGAAGAGGATTTTTTCTAAATTGTGTCTTTACTACTAAAGTAAATAATGAGGAGCATTTAGAAAAGGAAAACTTAAATATCTCACTCAATCCTGCTCCTATTAAATCTTTTTTTTTTTATTATTTTCTCTTTTTACTCTCTTCAGAATTTTTTTCACTCATCTGGTATGTTTTGATTTTGATAAATCACCATTTCAAAGGAAAAAATGTTTTACTAAACATTAATTCCCATTTTACACATTAACTTTCCTGCCAAAGTATTTGAATTTGCACCAGCTATCCCTGTAGGAAGGCTGTGCCAGAATTTTACTCCTCTGATGCACAGATGCATTTTTCTAATTTATATTTTTAGCCATTTTATGCCTTCTTTGCCTGTGCCAACATCATATTTATGTTTGATCTTTACCTTCTCTTTCTCTGATGCGTGCTTTTGCGAACAAACCTTCTCCCTCAACTTTGTTTCTGCACCACTGTTTACCAGTTGTCATTTTGTGATTGATGTGTACACTCAGGTGTTTTTCCTTTATCATTTCACAATTGTGAATTCTCAAATTTGTGGTAGATAATCTAAGCCCTCTAGTTTATGACCTTGTTCTTCACATGCTCAGTCCCATTTCAGTTTTGATAGTCCTTTAGTCAGTGCAAATTTCCATAAATGTTCTGATATTCTTCTGTCTTTATGATATCTCCAAATCTTACCATACATCATATTCTTATGGAAGGATGGTTAGGAAAAATAGTAATCTGGGACAGAGCAAAGACAAGGTTATGAAAGATAACTCCAGTGTTACTTCAGCTTCAATTTTTCTATAGTTCACCCTTCAGCCTCACCCTCTGAGTTGCTTACTAAACTTACTGATATTTATACTAGTTTCAATCTTCTGCAGTGTACCTTAATTTTTGCTTATGTTGAATTAAAAAAAAATGTACCCACGTCCAGGTATGTAGAGTTTATGCTTTTCTTCCATCTCAGGGAATCAGTTATCAAAGAAAAAGGTGATATCTTATAATTTGTCTTCAGTCATCAAGTATATTAAATCCTATTACACTTTCCTTTTTCCCCCTCCCTTTCTCAGTCATAGATATGAATCTCATCAATAAGGCTGTGATCACAGTGTTTTTCACAGTAAAAATCCATGTCCCTGTCAACACACAGTCTTTTTCCATCCACCATACTCTAAACCACGCAAACCCACAGCTTCTCTTCAGTTTGGACCCAACACTACCAGTGCATAAATTTAGATGTCAGGCAAGTGTGGAGCACTGAAAGACATCTCACACCTTGAGCTCCAGCTTCCTACCAAACCTTTCACTCTGTCCCTCGTCTTCTACCACCATGACCTTTCTACTTTAGTTTTCTACCTCCCTCAGAGAAAGTCAAGCCAATGTCCACTCACTCCCTCTGCCTCCATCAGAATTCTTACTGTTCACCTCTCCTCCCAGGAACCATGCTCTGCTCCTTCTGCATTTCACTACCTTGGCTCCTGTTTCTGTACCCTCAGCTGCTGCAGGAAAGCAGTTGTGGGAAGGCGAACACTCGTGCCCCTCTCCAAAACCTTGCCTCTAAACATACTTTTACTCAGAATGAGCCTCTTTCATTTTCCAGGCATCCATGCTAACATTTGTGGAATTTGGCAAAAAAATCTGTTAAGTCTGTTTTTAATATAAAAGAAGCTGAAAATGAAATATAAGATTCAGCTGAAGTATTCTTTCCAAATTTGGTCTTTCCAGGAAGTTTGTTTTTCTTGTACCAAGTCCTTTTTAAGTCTTCAGTCAAAGCCAGCATCTCAAAAGGAATGGGCTGTTGCACCAGATGAGATCTCTTATTATTCCTTATTCCAATTAATTAAAAATAAATCTGAAAAAATTCAGCACAGAAGAAAATGGAAATAAACAGGGTTGATAAGGAATCCTTCCCATGGCTGCTGTAACTAAACAGCAGCATTTTGGTACTGCAAGATTTTTTTTCCCCCAACCCAACAGTTTGTTTTCAGCATCCCCACAAAATTCCACCACTATTCCAAGGCACCTTGTGGTCTTTGCAATGGTAGATTCTGCAGGACAGTGGAACAGCTAAAGCTTCCGAAAAGGCCTGATCCTTTGGGAAACAAATAATCCATGTTTGCTTTGCCTGCCTGATTTTGTATTCTTGTGAAAGATGAGCCTCCAAGAAAACTCCAGAGTAACACCCTCCCACACACACACACACACACACACACACGCACTAAAACACTGCCACTGGCGTCTGCTCAGAGACCAAGAGAAGAGGCCGATGATTTTGGGGGCATCCCGTCCCTTCGAGCAGTTCCCACACTCAGCTGCCCGTCAATGCTGGTGCCACTGAACCGTTACGCAAAGCGCCCCCAACACTTTGTAAACTCGGATCCGGCGGGACAATGGCAAAGTTCAGTCCTGGAAAGAGATAGTGTGCTGAATGCACAATGCCAAGCTTTGTCTGCGGGGGCTTCTGTCGAGGGAGAGGGCTACTTAATCTCCCCACTTGCCCTGGGGATTCTGGCTGTTTTAATGTGTCCTTTTTGAGAGCCTGTGAACTGTAGAATATAGGCTGGTAACAACTTTCTTTAGGACTGCCTCGGCAGAACCGAAAGCTGCCAACACAGAATATCGGCACAGTGGTGCTAATGAGCACAAAGAAGACCTTTAAATGTTTTTACAGCTACCATGGCTAGAGTTTCATGTCGTTCCTTGGTGAAGGAACTAATTCTTTGGCTTGTTTTATACGAGCCTAGCCTCTATCACGCTGCAGAGGATGGCCTCTTCACCCATTTTTCTTTTTCTTTCCCTCTTTTTTGAATGATAATAAAGCCTGATGCATCTTTAATGAACTGTGGGGCTTTCAGAGCTTTTTTCCCTCTTCTTACTATAAGATGTAAACACACAGTGCATATATACTGACTCATACAAAAAAGAAAAAAAATTAAATTATTGATTTGTTAAGGGATGAGTAGCAAATGCAAATCAAAATCACTGACATATTTAAACATTCAAGGATAAACTCCTGAAGTCACTGAAATTCCTGAAATCAGAACAGAATAAACAGATAAGCTTTACTTCAGACATGTTCTAGTATTTAGATTTTTAGAAAATATTAATGGTTTATTTTATGTAATTTGGGCCTTTGGCTATTTATTATCTATTACAAATGAAACTGTGCTATGACTGAGAAAGATAATATAAAAATGGTGCTATATATTAAAATGGATGCGCAGTGCAAGTGCAAAGACCCCAAAACCATAGGACAATATCAGAGACACCTTTCAGAGGAATGAATGACCTGAGGCAATTAAAGAAGTCCTGTGTATTAACAGTACCAACCCGAGGGCTTTCCACTATCCAACCAAAAATGCTTTCTCTGTTAGCTGCATACCACATTACCTCTATGTGGACATTAAAAGTATAAATCATTTTTCACTTTAGGCTCTGTGAATGGTTCTCTCTGCATCAATCTATCGGCTGCACTTGTCAATTCACCCACAACAGGCTACGGGAACATTTGTATTTGACTGCTCTCTCCTTCCCTCCAGGTATCTAGACACCATGTGAAACCTGCATGTGCATATATCCATGTTGGTCTCTGAACATCCTTTTGTTTCCTTTTCATCCTCCTTCACTTCCCTTTTCCTTTCTACTTCACTCTGAATTTTTACATTAAAAATTAAATAGATACAGCGCAACTAAGGTTGAAGTGTTAATGAGCTACCCAGGGCAAAGGACACGTTCAAAAGCTGCACTAAGTTGCTTTTCACAGCAGCACCATAAGACAAAGAAGTACAGTTGTTCTTTGTATGTATATTAACACTTCACATCAAACAATAAATGAACCTTAAGCAAGGGATTCTTACGTATGCAAGGCCAAAATGCAGCTGCACATTTCAAAGCTCGCTAGCTTGCTGCTGTGTCTTTGTGAATGAATACACTTCATGGTCTCATGAGAAATCACAGATACTTGTTCATGTAACCAAATCAAAACCAGGCTGATCAGATTAAATCCATGAGAAATGCATGTGGTAGTTAATCTGGAAGCATTAAATTAGCTTTACTTTTAGTACTTTGAGGCTTTCTCGATCTAGAATCATTTACACACCACTACCTTTTTATGTGGAAAGCTCTGCTGTGAAGCAAACCTGCTTTAACATATCCTGATGTCTCCTGAGACTTACTAGCAAGGTGGAATCTCATGACACTGACTTTACCCCTGTGTGTCACGAGCCAAATTCACAGCCTATTTTAGTAGACTGCTGCACACTTTGCACGTAACTCCATAAGATGGTTGATGAAGCCAATTAAATAATGTGGTTTAAGAAGAAAAAGTATCATGAATGGAAAGCTGTAAAAAATTTCTTGTTTATGTTAGAATCATGGGATACAGATTTAGGTATTTAGCAAAAAGATAAACTATGCATGGGATTTTACAGGCAATGGAGTTTTGAGTGACAGCAAACATTTACTGAGAACCAGGTCATACAAATCCAGGAATTCAGTCCTGTTGTAGAAACTCAGAAAAACTGTTTTGCTCAAGAGTTTTTAGGGAACTAAACCAAGTTCTACAGGGTTGATATTCAAAGACGTCTTTATGCAGCTAGCCTGACAGATTAGATATTCCTCATAAATTGTTGTCTCAAGTCAAGCACAAGCCAGTTGCTCTCATTTACTTTTTCCTGATGGTATTTTGAATCAAACCTGTTCCTATGGAATGTTACTGACTTTCAAGGATGACTCCAAAATACATAGCTGAGATAGCAATAATGTTAGTGATGCCAGCATTGAATTAGTCACAACCTCAAACAAAACTAAAGGGAACAAAGCAGAACAGAGTATGCTGGTTTTTGAAGACAAGAGGAAACATGCAAACATGATCTAATACAATAAACTACTAATGAAAAACATGACATTTGTTATTAAACGTTGCAGGTAAGTGTACGTTATCTAATCCATGCAAAAGCTGTTGGATGATCCTGCAGAACAGGTGGGGAAATCCTACTGTTTGGCTTCCACATGGGATAGAAATTCACAAAGAACTACAAGCCCAGTTAAGTGTACTTTGAAGTGCCATTATGCCACTGGGTTAACTTATATCTGTCTGGAGCAAATGAATACCAAAAGATGTGATAGGTGTAAAAATCATCAGTGGTGTGACATTTTTAAAGGCAGGTTTTATGTCACTTGTGCTCACAGATGCTGGGGTAGCGGAGCAGAAGTAAATATTTGGTGAAAGGAGGATGAATGTGGATGGAACAGGGTCATGCCCACCAGCTGCCAGAACATAAAGTGGGTGGATTGATATATGTCAGCATGTTTGATTGCCCTGTGGAGGAGAGACTGCTTTGGATAGCAAAGTCTAAAGGAAAAATCTGTTTTCCAGGCTTTGACAGTGAAAATTTATCTTTATATTAGCGGTTTAATTTCTGACCTAAAAAGAAATAAAGTTAGTTGGCCACAAGAGATTGAGTCTGGATTCTCATGAAAGAAGCAAAAAAGTGAAGAGGCTGAGAAAGGGAAATTAACTATATGAAAGCTACATCCACATTTCCCTCTCTGAAGCTGAAGTCCAAACGGAAAAGCTTCTGTGGCTTTGCTTTCCATGGAGCCAATGCCTGTGACTCTCTGTGGATACAGGGAGCCCCTAGGTGACTATAAATTGCAGATACCTGCATGAACGTAAATATAGCTCCATTCACACATCTGTGTTTTATTAGGTCAATGTTGGTTGCCAAAATAAGTATTATTATTTCCACTGATAAATAAATAGCATTCTTAGGACTAGTCAAATGCAAACTCAGTTTTACTGCACAGACAACCCTGCTTCTACAGAAAAAAGCTAAGGCCTTGTACTCATTATTTTTATGTCCAGAAAGTTGTTTGATAGTGGAGTAATA
Source organism: Dasyornis broadbenti (assembly GCA_013397935.1). Classification (NCBI taxonomy): domain Eukaryota; kingdom Metazoa; phylum Chordata; class Aves; order Passeriformes; family Dasyornithidae; genus Dasyornis; species Dasyornis broadbenti. The sequence goes on along the minus strand of VZRN01005622.1, from coordinate 5,262,220 downwards.
CAGTTTCCAGAAATTATCTGCAGCAGAATCTTACTAATTCATCCTAATAAACAGCAGTCCTATTTGTGATTTATATCTTGTCTATATGAGGAAATGAATGCACTGTGAATTAGAAGTCTACTTGCTACTCAAAACCAATTCCTTGTATGGATATGCTAAGATCTAGATTCCTCCACCTAATTTTGGGCATGCAACGGAAGAATCCTGCAACTGAAGACTGTAATCCTCTTGCAGGTTTTTTCTGCTGCTAGTGAAGAATCCATTTGACATTTCACTTATGCTCTAGAAAAATCTCTCTTTAGCTATTACCTGCAGAGAGTAAGTCAATAGGTTGCCTCCAATTAAATACCAAAAGTTAGGTGAGATTAATTCTAGTGGGAGGGTGCTCTGAAATAGTGAGCCAAACAGATGTAAAGAGACATCTTGTGTAGGTGTTAGCCTGGCTCTGGAATTGTTCCTTTTGTCTCCAGATCAGCAGCCAACAGGGGTTTGTTACTGTGACTGCTTATGTTGTGCTTCTATACATGAAAAGAAGAGTTCTGTCTTTGGGACTGTCAAATCAATACTTCTTTTACAAGCTTCAAAAGTTTGCAGATTTCTATGGAAAGAGTATAAATAAAGAAAATAAAATCCTCAGGCCCTTTCCCTCTTTCACTCCCACTCCAAAAGGACATTAGTATGTTCTGTCTGGTCTCTTTCAGCTTTAACATTTCCTGCTACACTCAGTGAAATTTAAACAAAATCACTTTTACGAACGTTTAAATGGAGAAGTATGGAGTTTTGTCATTTTCCTCCTTGTGTAGCACTAATTAACAAAGCCTTTTTGTGAAAGCAAAAAGCTTTCCTTTTTTAGAACTGGCATGCTCCTCCTCACTGATTCCCAACTGTGGTGGCACAATCCAGTATTTTTGAACAATGATGAGAACAGAAATAGATGGAATTCAATAGAAGCATGAATAATGGCAACCAGAAATGGAGTGGTGACATAATCTGTCTTCCAAGCTGCCTTGAGATATAGTCAAGAAAACACCACATTGTATCTTGTATGTTGTGATCATCTCTGATAGGTATCACCAAATAGTTTTCAGGACAGATTTATCCACTCCAGTTTAGCCATTTAAACACTTTTTAATGAAAGCTAGCTTACACACTTATGTCATAGATGCCTTCAGTTCCCACTTCATAATGATTATCAGCTGTTTATTTTCCTTCTTGCACTTGAAAAAAGTGGAGGTTCTACAGTGTTTTCCATGTGGTGGTTTCTGAAAACACATTTGGGAAGGATAAGCCGCATAAAACCCATCTTGAACAAACATGTTCAAGGGGGAAAAAGAGATGTAATGCTCAGAAAGTTTAAAAATGCAGAAATATACAGGAGAATATGAGGGAACAACTGGAATGTGGTTGGAGGCTGTTAAGAATTCAAAATTGAAGGAGGTGAATGAATTCGTATTGAAGAGAACAAGCCCTATTTCCAACTGATGCTGTGCTTCTGTTCTAGCACCAAACTTTAAGCATGTTTTCTCAATATTGTCAAAAAGATGAGAATATTTTTAAAAGTGGTATCTTTTTTTTTTGGGGGTTTTTTTTTTTTTTTTTTTTTTTTGTAATAAGAACACTAACATTACTAGTAAAACAACCTAACACAGTGAAGATGCAAAGTGTTTAAATACTGATTGAATTTATAGTCCTTGGAGGGATATTAACCCTTACAATTTGCCTGTTATTATAGCTTTTAGGGGAAAAAGAGATGCATGGCTGTTAAAACTGTGCTACGATTTATCACAGTCTTGTTTTCATTTGTTTGTGACTTTCTGAAAGAGTCTTTTTTTGGGCTGAGACCTCTATAATTGGTCTCAGCACAATGGAACTCCTCCTCACTCATCCCTCTTCCTTTCCCATCCCCCTGCCTTCAATCTGTTCAGCATTTTTGTGTTGGTGGTGAATGGAAAAAAAAAAAAAAAAATAGCACTTATTAGAGACTTTTTTTGGGCTTCACTGTGATTCAAAAGCTGTCCAAAAAGAAACCAAGAGAATTTTCATTTGGCACAGAGAACAGTGCAAGCTGCCCAGTTTAAAGGTGCAGTTGAAATACACTGGCAAAGTGCCCTAGGAGATGTTTTAGTTATCTTTGCCACAGACAGGTAAAATCCTTCCACTTCCTTCCTGCTCGCTGACATAACATCATGCCTGCAACTCTAGAACATTTCTGACTGCAATTGCCAAAATCACCCCAAACTACTGGGAGCACACAAAAGTCAATAAAGCAGGAAGATCAAATAGAGCACAGTTGAAGAAAATGTGTATTTGGAGCTACTGCAATGGTTTGCCAGCTCTTTAAGACCTCTCCCCTTTCTTTCAGATGGATCTGTACATGATTTTCATCTCCATTTCCTCTACATGCCGCAAGTGCTGCAGATGACCCATCCTCCATCTTTTTTCCTTCTTCCCATCATTTCTTTCTGATCCTTCTTCTCCCTTTTCTTCTATCCCCCTTGTGAGATTTGCTCCTTGGTGTTTGATGTTTTTCACTTGCAAAGCTATTCCATTTGGGTTTTTTTAATGCTGGGTCAGCTCACAAGGGGGTATATGCAGCTGGTAGTAACACCCCCTCCAAAAGCTGTGAGGCTCCACTACATTGATAAAAAATGCAACTCTGAAAGAGAGTTCAAAGCCCTGCCAAAGGCAGAGCTGCAGTTCAGCCATACAGATCTAACACAGGACTGCACCAGAGGGCTGCCTATCAGAACCACAGAATTGTTCAGGTTGGAAAAGGCCTCTAAGATCATCAAGTCCAATTGTTAACCCAGCACCACCATGTTCACCACTAAACCACGACCCCCACGATCTGGTCACATCCAGATGGGTTTTTTTAACTCTTCCAGGGATGGAAATTCTACCACATGCCTGAGTACCTTGTTTCAATGCCTGGCCATCTTTCAGTGAAGAAAGTTTTCCTAACAACCAACGTAAACCTCCCCTGATGCAACTTGAGGCCATTTCCTGTTCTCCTGTCACTCATTACCTGGGAGAAGAGCCTAACCCCCATCTGGCTGCACCCTCCTGCCAGGGAGTTGTAGAGAGTGATAAGGTCCCCCCGAGCCTCCTTTTCTTCCAGGCTGAACACCCCCAGCTCCCTCAGCTGCTCCTCACCAGACTTGTGCTCCAGAGCCTCCCCCAGCTCTGTTCCCTTTTCTGGACACTCCAGTGCCTCAATGTCTTTCTTGCAGTGAGGAGTCCTAAACGGAACATAGATTTGGGGTGCAGCCTCACCAATGCTGAGTACAGGGAGGAAGTATATGTCCAGATAGACTGGTAACCTGTTTTGTACCCTAAAGCACACCCTAGACTTTGTAATAACTGGCAAATCCTTGGAATGGTTCCTCCGTATATGGAAGTGCAAGGTTTAGGACAAGAAGATACTGCTTTTATTTGGGATCCAGTGATATGATTTCCTTGCCTATAATTAATCTCTGTAATGTTTGATGTGGGTTCAAACTTAAGACTTGCTCATCTTTTTCCTCTCTCTTGAGTTTTGAGAAGTCACTTGGGCAAAGATGGGCCCTGGAGTCTCCTTTCACACCAGGTCTGCACCAGGGGAATGGCCCGGATTTCACTCACATTCCTCCTCAGCTGGATGAGGTCAAGGGGAGAAATACTCACAGTGCTGTGTTGCTTGCACTTGATTAAATACACTGACACTACCATTAATCAAAGTTATGTTTTAATGGTAACTTCACACTGAAATATATGATTAATGCTGTTGATATCAGAAGACTAACCTTCTGTTATCTTGCAACCACTTTGTCTTCTTTAGAATGACTGGCAGTTTGCATTTGAGGGTATACATGAGTGAATGAATGCACGTGTGTATTTATTAACAGCTTCTATGTATTTATCTACAGTATCTGCAGCACAGATTTGCTCCTCTGTGTCTCAGGCTGCCATATGTGATATGTGCAGAAGCAATTTTGTTATTTCCACGTGTGAATCACCAGTGGATGCTTTCAGAGCAGCTCACCACACCATTCCCAAGGGAAGTCTGGGGCAGCTGAGCCCCAGTACACTGCAGCAGGAGCTGGGAGGCATTCTGCTTCAGGGAGCTCCACTTCTCTGAAGGCACAAAACAGGGGTGTAAAGGAAAGAGCATATTTGGTCTGACATTGATTTATGGGGTGCAATGTACTCCTTCTGCATACCAAACACAGAGCACAGGCAGGCGTGGAGATTAGGGGAGGGGAGACCATACTGTACTTCCTGTCCCCTTGAGCGTCTGCTTGCCCAGTAAGGATGAGGGATAAAGAACTCTCTGTAAACACCTGTTTCTCTGTTTTTCCCTTTGCCTTCTGCACTGTTGTCATAACCAGGAAGAATCTGGTCCATATATTAATACAATTTATTAAAAAAAAAAAAATTGCAATCCATAAGGAACGGGTTTAGCAAGCAAACAAATTACATTCCTAGCTGTTCTCTAATGGGCCTTCTTCAAGGCTTTGTAATTCCAGTCCCTATGTTTACTACATACACTGCTTTTCCCTAAAGGAACTGACAGAATTTGTCTTGAGTACTGAAAACAGATGTTTGTAGCACATGCATCATGTGTTACAGCCCTGCAGCATGAAAAATTGTGGAGATAGAATTCAAGTTTCATCTCATGCAGAGTTATAGGATTCCACTAGAGGGAGATCAGTAGATAGCAGAAAAAACATTCTCTATCCAGAAAGAATGATAGCAGCATGATCCTATTTTCCCCTAAATTGGCAAATTGGTTTTAGGTATGTTGCTCTTTCTGCATTCTTGACTAACTAGAATCTACCAATGCATGCTTTTCAAGGTGTTTGCATTTTTGTACTAGAATGTATGGGTTTCAGTTATTTCAAAACTGTCTTTTCTATGAAACTAAAATATCTACATTGGAAGGCCTCACGTTTAGCTTTTTGTGTCGAAATTTTAGTTTATATATGTCTTATAATTGGAAAATACATATCAATACTCAAGAAATACAACTAGTGGATCACACTGATGTTTTGCTTTTGTCTGGCCTCCCTACCTTTTATTACATTTACTGTAATTTGAGATTTCAGGAAGTAAACATGTAAAAATGCTCTATATTTATGGATTTTAGATTATCTTCCTTATGAAAAGAAGAAGATAATTCTTGGAAGGAGAAGAAATTACTTCAATCCTTTTAGCATTTAGAATATATAAACAGCAACAAGAATTTGAAATTTTGCTTAATAACTACATATATTACAGTTGATAAAGGGAAACCAACACAGCACAGACATAGCGTAAGAAACCACAGAATTATGTGTAATCATGCCCTGGAATTTACAATTTTCTTTCCTTGTCACCTTTCAGTTATAATCCATAACTGTTGGTGTGCTCCCCTTTAGGAGCAGAATGTCTCCCTGGATTCTGTGTGTATCCACATGTTTTTCTAATGTCCGTGCAAGAATAACCTCCACGCTTAAAAGCAGTGACACAGACCTCACTATAATGACTCTCTTGGCTGTTACTTCTGGCTGCTTTAGGCAATAGTCTGAATCTGGCCCAGCTTGCACTCAGGGCAGGTATCATTTTTAAGATAAAATAACTGGGGAAAGGAAGAATTCTTTCATGGGCGTTTTCAAGCTAGGTTCTTCACCCACAAACAGGAAATAATTTCTGATGTTGTAAGAATGTAAAAGTCTCTTTATTCTTATCAAACACAGCCTATCTAGTCCAGGAACTGGTCTCTGGGACTGATGAGCAACAGGGAACAAAAACTAAAAAGTGACTTTGTAGTACACAATTTATTCAATGCTACAGAAGAAAATATGGGCAGTTAGTCCAACTTGGGAAACACGGTCTAATGTTTTCAAGAAACTGCATCTTCTAAATGTATTATCTAATTTGTGCATTTTTACATTCCGTCCTAAAATAAGCAAATTTTATGTAGTCGTGCTTGTTGAATCTTTATTTCATCCAACCTCAATTGTTCTACTGTAACTGAAATGTGATCAGGATTTTATTTTTCAAATTCTAATGTCTTTATGCCAATGTCTGTTTTATTTGAAAGATGTGTATTATCCCACAAATAGAAACAATGCAGCATTCTAGTAGATCTATCTACAGCTATGTGAGTTCCTGTAGGAATAAAACAGAATATTTCATTTGGAAAGGACCTCCAGCAATCCTCTAGGCCAACTGCCTGAGCAATTCAAGGCTGAGTGAAAGTTAAACCATGTTGTTAAGGACACTGCCCAAATGCCTCTTAAACACTGACAGGGAGCATTGACCACCTCTCCAGGAAGTTCCATTGTTTGGCCAACCTCTCAGTAAAGAATATGTCCTAATGTCCAGTCCGAACCTCCCCTGGAACAGCTTCAAACCACTCGCACACATTTTATCACTGGATCCCAGGGAGAAAAGATCAGCACCCCCCTCCCCACTCACTCCTCAGAAACCTGTAGAGAGTGACAAGGTCGCCCCTCAGGCTCCTTTTATCCCAACCTGACAAACCCTAAGTCCTCAGCAGCTCCTCACAGGACATTGCTGTACTCTGGACACATTCCAGGACCCTCACATCCTGCTTAAATTGTGAGTCCAGAACTGCACACAACACTCAGGCCAGGCCACAGCAGCAGTGACTACAGAGGGATAATCACCTCTCTTGACCGGCTGATTATGCTGTGTTTGATGCACGCCAGGATGTGTTTGCTGACCAGCACAGCTAGATCCCTTTCTGCAGAGCTGTTCTCCTGGCAGCCCAGCCCAATTTATACTTGCATCTGATGTTACCCCACCATGGGTGAAGAATCCAGCATTTGGATTTGTTAAAATCCATCCCATTAAGAATTGCCTCTTGCTCCAATCTATCCAGACCCCACTGCAAGGTTCTTGTCCCTCAAGAGAGTCAATGGCACTTCTCCATTGGTGTAATCAGTAAACTGTTTTGTTTGTCACATTTCTGTGAGTTCCAGTAAAGATTAGGGACTCACTTCCCCAAACTTTGGACCACACCTTTCCCAGGATCTCCAAATGCTTTTTTCCCCTCCTTCCAATATGCTTAGTAGAGGCACCACCCTTTTTAAAGTAATATAATAATGAGAGAAATAAAAAAGAGCTTGTTATGTGAGGGTGTAAAATTCCTCCCTTGGCAGGCATGTTGCCTCAAAGTACTGTCAGCCAGGTAATTAATGGCCATGTGTCTGTGGAGATATTGGCTTCCCACTCAGAATTCCCTGGGAACCCAGTGGCTGCCCTTGTGTGTCACAGGTACAAGGTTCCATCTCGCTCCTGTGCAGCAGTGACTCCAGCCTGTCCTAGCCAGGACACAAACAACACCAGGGCACTGACGATGGCACATTCAGGAGTCTCCCCACTCCTCCTGTTCCTCCCAGCAGCTACAGCTGCGTGACAGGCAATGGATGCACTTCATTGTCAGTTCTTCAGAAGGGCACAACAACTGAGTCAGCAAAAGAAAATTCACAGTTTGTATTGAAGCGCACCGGGGACAATGCGTTCTGGAAGGCAGATGGCTGAAGTTTTGCTAAACAAAGCTATGTGATATCAATTGGGTTCACTCACTGGTAAACAGATGTATTTTTCAAAAGCTGAGATCTCTGCCTGGCTGTCTTTCCTTGTCTCACTCAAGCAATAACACAAATGTGGCAGCAGTAGATTTTGCTAATAATTATGCTACTTAGATCTGGGACAGATGATGCTCAAATGGTATCTGAAATCTTGATTTCTGGGAGTATAAACTTGGTTTCCTACAAGCTCTTCTTTAAAAAAAAAAAAATCTATTTTGAAACCTGTTTTGCATTTTCAGTTGCAAATTTTATTATATGAGTTCAGAATTAGAAACTTCTTAGAATTTCCTTAAAATTCAGAAATACAAACCTGGATGTAAGTTTCAGCTAAACAGATATCATAAAGACAATTTCTTCTGTCATATTAAATTCTCTTTTCCAGGATACAAAAAGGCAAGCTTTAAGAAGAATGGCAAGGAGAGGAATTAAATAATTTACCCATCTAGAAGGTGACAGAGGTAGCCTGGAAAAATTAGCATGCAAATTACAATATTATATATTTTTATATATATACATATATAGACACTCATCTATATACACTTATATATATACATTATATTATGTATAATGGAGATTCATTTTTGCTTCTATTCACATTCCCATTTAGATAGATGAGTCATCAAACAACTTCCATTCCAACAAGTATGTTGGGAGACTTTACATGAAAATAACCAGAGCACAGCCACAAAAAGGTGCAGGTTTTGTGCTACCTGACTGGGGTGATAGATTTTTTTTTTTTCCTGTCCCTTGGAAGCTACTGTATTCAGAAGCAAGAAAGGTGCATGTTCTCCACTTGGCTGATTCCTGAACATATTTATTCATAAATATGGGTATTGGCATTACTATACATTCACAAATAATCTCATTATTTACAGCACTGTATATATTTTATTTGTGGTAATGTAGCTTACAAACTTCACGGTGCACAAAATGTCTACAGCAGGTCACTGCAAGATATAGGAGGAAAAGTTCCACTAATTTGCTTTAGGAGAGATAGTATTAAGTCAGTTTAACTTACAGTGATTTTCACCCAGCTTACAGTAGGTGCTTACACACAAATCTTCTTTCAGCTGAAGCTGTGTCAGCTGAAGAAGATTTATCCGAGTCACTGCCTAACACTTCCCAGCTGGAAGTCAGGTTCCTATCCAGTTGCCCCCTAACCTGTTCAGTGAAAACCAATGATGTGGGCTGAGCAGTGACTTGCACATTTCCTTTGCTCATTGATCTGGGAGCGTTTGCAGGAGCAGCTGAGCCAGCTGCTTGCTGGGGGCCATACCCTCCATAGTGTCCAGCAAGGTGAAGCATGGAAAAGACAGGAAGACCAAAGCTGTTAGCTGAAGATGTATGAACAAGGGCAGCCAGTTCAGGTAGATTCAGCTGTCACCACCAGCAGACTGTAAAACTGATGTAAAGATTTAGGAGCAGCAGCTCAGTGAATATTTCTGCCTCTTCTGCAGCATGTCTGCATGGCATCTTGCAGGAAAACACAAGCCACGGAATATCCTGGCACAGTCTAGGTCACCAAAACTTAACAACAGCATGGGAACACTGGCTGTTATTTAATCCCAAAGACTGTGAAACTGTCTAAGTTATGTAACGTAGAATCACAGAATCATTTCTGTTGGTAAAGACCTCCAATATTGTTGAGTCCACCCTCTGAGCCATCGCCACCTTGTGAGCTAGACCATGGCACTAAGCGCCACATCCAGACATTTCTGGAACACTTCCAGGGATGGTGAATCCACCACCTCCCTGGGCAGCCTGTGCCAATGCTTAACAATTCATTCAATGAAGAAATTCTTCCTGATGTCCAACCTGAGCCTCAGCAGCTTGAGGCTGTTGTCATCTTGTCCTGTAACTAGTTTCCTGGGAGAAGAGGCCAACCCCCACATAAATAAAAGGCTATGTAATTTTATGCTTTTTTCCTAAAACCTGTTATTAATAATCTGCATCACAGAATGAGCTGCACTGTTGTGGCTTCACGTTCTAAACATTTGAAATGGGGAATAATGAGGAATTCAGTGCTTATTTGGTCATTATGTTAAAATGTGTTGCTTCCTTCTCAATCAAGTGCCTGGTTTTAAACCACCGTTCACTGTTCTGCTCTATGCTGCCACATTCCACACCAGGAGCTGTTTGGTGAGGATGGTAACACACACTGACCAAATTTCTCCTTGATCTTACTTTAACAATTAAGCTAAATAAACTCAACTGATTATTTGTCTTCCAGCAAGAAACGCAAAACAAACTGATGATGCTCTCCTGCATCCATTTCTTCAAAATCTTCCGATAACAAATATTTAAAAACCCCAATATACAGGACTTCTTTCATCCTTTGGATTTGCATATAAAATCCCAAACATCATAAATTATATCACAGGCAGAGTGAATGGACACAAAAGGACAGTTTATCAGGCTTTCTGTTTCAGATTCTGAAATACCCTTTTGCAGGCTGAAGACATTTTTTTCGCTCATCTACCTTCTAAAGCTGCAAGTGGGAGAGTGTGTCATATATCAGCTATAGTGAGAGGCATTTTGTGGATATATAATTATATTGTTTGATATAAAATTATAATAATCAAGCATAAGGGATGGATCATTCTGTAGTTTGAATACACAAGTGCTGTTTAGAATGAAGAGTGAGATCCTAGGCTCGTTGAAACCAATGGAAAAAGCCTGTTGACTTCAGTGGGCTAAATAGCATTTCTAATTTCCCAGAGAAGGATTAACAGCAACACAATTAATTACTTTCTGGTTTTTTTGTGTTCTTACTGTGCTGCATAAAAATGTCCACAGATTTGTCAAAAAAGGTATACATTGAATACTGATGAAGGAAACTCACCATGCACATACAAGCCCCAGCCATTTTACCTGCAGACCTTCCAAAGAAAGTTTGGAATGTTAGGCATTGCAAATAGAGAAAGCTATTTTAGCCACAGAGGTGCTTTGCAGGCTGGAGAACTGGGCATTTTATATATTTTATCTTCTTATAAACTCTGCTTTTATTTAGGGCAAAATTAATTCGACATAACTTTTCTCTTAGCTCTTTAAAGTCTGGTCATTCCTACCAGATTTTCCCATATACATTGATTTGATAATATGTGAAATTCCTACATGAGTCAGCTGAGCCACATAGGCTGTTTATGATTCTTACCTTTCAATTCTGAACCAAGCCTAGAAATACAGCAGGTTTTTTGTTTTTTTTTCCCAGTAAGTCAATTTTTATCCTGTAAGCCAATTAACCCAAATATTTCATTTTCATTTAATGACAGTATAGTCCTGTTTTAATCTCTTAACCACCCACAACATTTCATATAAAGCTGTGAAAATTCAAGACCACTAATAACATGATGTGTCTCTCTTCCCCACAACAACAACAAGAAGAAAAGAACACCTGTATGAATGTTAAGCCACAACACTGAATCATTTGGCAAGAGATCAAACAGATCAGCATTGTTTCCAGTTGCTATTCATTTATGTGCTGCCAAAACACGTAATACTGCTTTAAAAATGTCATGCTGATTACCACTTCCAAAGAAGATTGCATTTCTACAGGTGATGATCTTGGCTTCATTGCCTCTGTCAAAAATGCGCACTTGCATTGTTAATGCTCTCACTCTCAGGTTCTAAAACACATGAAAGTGTGTCAAACAAAGTTTGTCAAAAATATGACTAAGATTATTTAAGTGGTAGGTTTTGTTGGTATGAGATCTAGAAAGCTTAACCTAAATAGCACCTAGGCAGGCGTTGGTGATGTAATTTTGTAGTTTTGTAAAAGATTGTGTGTTTGAGACAACTGTGACTGACATCAACAGATAATTTAACAGTGCATTTTCAGTCAAGCCCAGAAAACTCTTTCCAAATGAGCAATACACTTCAGTGTATGAATGGATTTATTTTATTTGTCTGATCGAAATTGAACGTGGGAATTGGTATTTTGGTGAACAATGCCTTCAGCTTTCAAATTTTCTGACTAGTCACATCTTCAGAACTTTAGCACACAATCCATTTACCTTTAAGTAAATTCAGATTATTCAGGCACTCATAGCTATGTATCTACATAATTTTCAATTGCAATATGCCTGTGATTTTTGAACTTGTTAGGGTTGAATTCCCATCATCCTCTCAAATTACAGGGCATCTGCCTCTTGACTAAAGGCTTATAGCGAAGCAGTGTCAATTGAATAAAATTAAAACACGGTATTTCAGTACTAATTTACACATTGTGTCTAAGTAATTTTTGTGAGTAACATTGGGCCTTCTAAAGCAGGTGTAGCTTTCAGAGCTAGATTGTATCTTTTCAGTCAAATTAAAGGAAGAATAAGTCAGTGGACAAACTGCTATGACATACAGAGCAAGGAAGGAAGGAAGGATTTGTCATGAAGCTTGAAATAGGTTAGTTACAGATTTTAACAAAGTCCATCTTTTCAAAAAAGACCTTCTGTTGCTTAATTTTGAATAAAATAAAATATAAAAAACCCTAAACTAAAACAAAACCCAAAACCCCCAACTTTTTTCCATGGACTTATGACATACTTTAATAGTATGAAAGAGAACAGAAAAACTACTTAGTTTCTCAGTAGTCCTCAGCCAACCAAGATTGTTAGCAAGACTTTCAAAGTGTGAAGAAGATATTACAAAATGACAGCCATAAAAATCTGTCTCAGATGTTTTACAAAATGAAGAGTTATGATTCTTTCTTAGAGTTCCTAATCTTTGAGACAACTAAGGATGAATAGCAGTGGAGGAAGAGAAAAAAAAAACAAAAAACAAACAACAAAAAAACTACCAAAACCCAAAAAACAAACAAAAAAACCCCTACAAAAACCAAAACAAACAAAAAACCAACCAAACAAAAAACACAAAAAAAACCCCCCAAAAAACAAAAAAACAAACCCAAAACATTTCAAACAGAATTACCATGGGGTCTCTTTGCCACAATATATTTCCAGTTGCCACAATGTGTTTCCGGTTGCCTGAACCACATTGATGCAATATGTGAAAATCTTACACTTTTCAACAGGATTTTTCATAAGAGCCAAAAGTTGAATGTCCATCACACAAAGCTGGAAAGCAGAACAATCACTTAGCAAAGACTGATCAAACTGAAGTAATCTCATTTTTTTTTCCTGCTACAGTTGCATTTCTCTGCACACTTAGAACTGATTTGCTTTTGTTCTGACATCAAGTAAAAACTACATATAGTAGAGCACCAATTAAAAAAATAGCTTGAACATAGTCAAAATGCATTTCTTTTACTAAAATGTTCATGTTTTCCATAAGAAGTCAAAGACTTCTTCAAGAGGCAGACAGTTTCTATGAAAAATATCTGAAAACACTACCTTGTTTAAAATAGTGTTGCAAGAAAATTTCAGTCTGACATAATAACAGCCTAACAATACTCATCAAAAACAGATATGCATCAATGAAAGAGGAGCACATCTGTTCAGAAAATAATCTGCTTTTGGACAAATCAAAGTTTAAAGGATTTCTAAATTTCCAAACCCTGTATTTCCAAAATTTAGGTTATCTACTACATTCTACATCAAGCTCAATTACACTTATACCTGGACAACCAATATTATTTACCACACACAATTAATGAATGATTTTGGGAAAACTACTTTTCATTAACTGTTCTAAGATAAAAATTGTATGACAGTCATACTGTGAGGGGGGTTCAGATCTAATTTCCCTAGAACATAGCACATATCTACATGTAGTCATGGGAAATGTTAATTGTCAGAATCTGCCCTGAGGATTTTCCTTCTGGGACCTACTCAAATGGGGACACAGACTCTTCTCCTGATCTGTTTTGGCCAGGTGTTTACAGAGTTTTCAGACTAAGAGAAAGGAAAACTCAAAGGAACAAATGACCTCATGGGATTTCCACTCCTTAGGGTAGAAACCTACTAAGAGCAGTTTATGATATTTCCCAGCTGTCAAAGTCATGAGGAAAGCCTTGCATTAACTTATTTAAATAAACAAATACCTCCAGACTCCATTGACTTGGCTAACTCCAAGTTTGCATGTAAAGATATTCCAAAAACCAAAAATCTGAGTATAATTTTCTACAAATATATATGCATTGATTCGACAAAAAATAAGCTTTACAGAAAACACTTCACATTTCTTTCCAGAATGTATCTGTTTTAATTAGCTGAATGTGATGATGGGACTGTGTCAGTTTTCAGGTTTCTAGCATTTAAACCAAATATTTTAGTTCACAAGGGTGGGAGCTGCTCTGTGGGATATTTCTGTGGCAGGTGGCAGCCTGCTTTCTTTCAACACACACCACCCATGCATTCATTAAAATAAAAAAAAAAAAAAAAAGAAAAAGAAAGAGAAAAAAAAAGAGAAAACACTGAATAAATTCCAATTTGGCATGATTATGTGATATGTGGCCTTGTGTGCATGGAAACTCTCACCTATTGGCACTTGCAATTTTAGTATCATGTAATTAAATTGATTTTTTTGTCAAGTCAGTTTTAAACTATGTCTTCGAGGTAAAAGGCCAGTGCATTAATCCACTGTGGTATTTATTATTTAAATACTAATCAAGAGGTCAATTAATGTTTTCATTGCTTTTGCAAATGAGTAATGGAGTACTGTTCAGAGCTCTTGGGAGAATCTACTGTTAAACAGGAATCCAATTTCATTTCTTCTTTTCAAATGGCCCTAAATATATTTGTTATGCAGCTCTCACCTTTTTTGTGAGTGACTGGAGTGTTTCACTTGAGCTTTAATCCCTGTGCTGCACGTCCAAAAGCTTCTCAAATATTCTAGGATTCTAGTTCCACTTTGCAAGTCCATATCTAATTCGCTATAAAAGGGTGTGGTGAATACACAGCTGATTTAAATGTAAGAATGAAATTGCCTCCCTGTGCCAGACATGAACTAGGAAGTTTCGATTTGATTCACATTATCTCCAGTATTGAACAGAAGGCAAATTAAGTCGGTAAGGAATGATTAGCCCCTTTGCTAGAATTGATTTATGTGTATGGAGAAAAAGGTTTTGATATATACATTCTTGAGTTTACTAAACACCTACATAAGCTCTATTTCCCCCACTCATTAGGGATAACATTATTTAATGCATTTTGTGTCAAAGCCAGATTCTCCGTTCCTTTATCCTATGGGAGTCAAGCTTGCACAGCTACTTCATCACACAATGAAACTCCTCACTGCTATAAAGTGATTATGTAATGTACTTCTCCTCATGGTTATCTGCTTCGTGATAAATTGTGAAAGTCTTTTGGCCCCAAAGCATGCTGGTTATCCCAGCTTGGAGCAGACATGCCAGATGTCAGCACCGGAGAGGAATGAGTTCAAGATCTTCACCCTAGCACAATCTTCCTCACTGTCTCTATGGCATCTGTTACTTTTCACTCTGTTTCCTTTGTTCTCTTGTGCAAAGTAGAAAAATCAGACAGACAGGGAGACACTGATACCACTTTCTGTGAAGAAGATACAGAACTTTTTAGGCAGTGATACCTAATTTCTTCCTGCTGCTGCATTTGGGAACAAGGTTGATTGAGCAGCTAAAATCTGATTTAATTCCTGCCTCTAATGTTATACCAGCAAGGAAAAGCTATAGGCATGGCCTAGAATCGCTTAAATTGTTCAAATGCATTCTTCATTTAGGTCTCTGATATGATGCTGATAAAATGAGGGGTTAGACTGGATTTTGTCTAAATGAGTAACAATAAGTAATGATAAGCAAAATTTGCCTCTCTGTAACATTTTTAGTGATTAAAATGAGTTTTTAAAATCCTGTAGAATACTGTTTAGAAGCCATCACTGCTTTACTGAGAAATAAATCAAACACAGAAACATTTAAGTGAGAGTTTGGGAAGAATTTCAAGAATTTTAGCCCCTCAGAATATAAGCTTTACCCCAGTAGAGAAAAGAGTAGGATCCAAACACTACCATTAAAAAAGAAATGGAAAAAAAAAAAACAAACCATGAGCAGTGAAGAACAGGGAATATGACTGAGCTCATACAGGCACTTATACAGAAAGAAGACAGAAAGACAAAAAATTTCCTTCATGTACTTTGTGTAAAACAAGCCCTTTTACTTAAGTCAAGTTGCAGACTGTCTGCTTCTCTTTTGACCTTGCTCATCCAGTCCTCATCTGTGATGTATGAAGTGCAAGGTGAGGCGCTGAAATGCAAATAGGACTCCAAATGAGGATCACGTCTGTGCGTGGGATGCTGGGGCCTTCAAAGAGGCTCTGAGAGCAAATCTACCGCAGAAATCCGGCATTACTGCTACTCATCAGGACAGGCATGCACTCAAGGCAATCAAGGAGGTTGTCTGTCACTTAGCAGAGGTGCTTAATTGGCAGTTCTCCACATCCACTTGAAGAAGGGTGCTCAATAATAGGATTTTCTGTCTTCGTGTAAGGGATGAAGCTTTGTCACTGTGCAACAGATTTTTGTTTTTTGTCTTTGGACTTTTATCTGGAACTAAAGCTTTGAAGTCTAGGGTCCTGCTCTCAGGCTTATTTCCTTTATTGGTTCTTGCTCCCTTTCAGACTAAAGCAAAGCAAAAAATTGAAACTGACCATTTTTTTTTTTTTTTATTACTAATGTATTTTTCACAGTTTTTGAACTTCATATTCAAAGGTTTGTTCTCACAGGAAAAGAAAATCATGTTCAATTTGTATCACAGTAAGACCCTGAAGCTTACTTTCAGCCAAGTGCAATATGATGCTCTTAAAAAGACAATTTTACAATATTTCTAACAGTTCTATTTCTGACTGTGCTGAGTGCTTAGCCAAGATACAATCTGACAAATGAGGTTCAGAATATGACTACTGCTAATTGGAAGCTGTTAACAACTGAAGAGAAGCATGTGGTACCCATGCTTCAATGCCAACAGAGAGAAGGGCTTCCTTCGTGATGAGGAGTTTCTCACAGGGTTGCACTGGTTCCCTGAGCAAGTCTATTGTTTTTGGCACCCATGCTGGAGGGGACAAGGATCTTATGGGCTGAGTGCAGGCACGAAGCCATCCCGACAGATGGCTCCTGTTGTGGGTAGAGCGTGTGTGTTGTGTGCAATATGTCAGGGCAATGATGCCCACTTAGGACAAGTGAAGTGTCTGCTTCACCTTGATTTTCCACACTGCCATTAACTCAGTTCTCAAATCAATGTATTTCAAAAACCTGCTCATAGAGAGGATTTGTAGTATTCCTGGACTTGGCAGAGAGCTTGAGAGGCAAGAAGGGTAACAATGACTATCCCATCATCACCTTTCATCCTTCGGCTAGAAGAATCCAGCGGTACAAGCCAAAAATTTTTGGTAGGCCTGCCAAGGTTTGTAAATATGTCAAGACAGGGAGGAAACTCTGTGACAGACCCCGTGCTTCAACAAAAATCACATGTGGACAATTGACTCTCTAGCGCTTTCAAGTGAGAGAGCTTTCTGTGTAACTGCTGCTGCACTGTGGCAAAGCAGTTCCATATAAAATATCTCCACTGGAGATATTTTAGCTTACTCCCCAGTAAGAAACAATACTATCCTGAAAGCATTATTCCTGATGTTTTGTCTATTTACCTGCTTCACAACAGAGAGCAATATAATGCTCCTGGAAAAAAAAAAAAATTAAGTCCCTAAAACTGAGAATGGATGTTATTTTCCTTAATACAATGATAATTTTAGCTTTCTTTCAAATCATGCAGTAATTGCCCGGTGCTATTGTCCATGAATAATACATGACAGCTCATGGCATGAGAACAAATGGCTTCCTGAACCAGCAGATCAATGAAGTCTGGTTTCCTAAGAATGTGCCTCTTGCCTCCTCTGCCAGCATTCACTTTGCCCCAGTTTGGTGCTCGCTCTGGTTGAGATCTCTGCGTTGTGCACAGCGCAATGAGCCCTCAGCAGTTCTCCCACAGTGTTCCTTGCACATCAAAACACTCAGCTCCCTCCTGTGTCGTTCTCCTTTTACCATTTTGGAGATGCTGGCTGGCCAAGAAGCAGTTTGTGCTTGTAGGCAGTCTGCACCTACAGATATGTTCTTTTGTCAAGCAATCCAAACAGAATGGGACCTGCCTTCTGGAAAAAAACCCAGGATCTTCCTCCTCTGTCAAATTTAGTTGACATTCAAATGTGAAAAGCAGGACTGAAATCACAGATGTTTTGTTCGTGTGAAAATGCAGACAACTAAAGACAGCTTTTGGCCCTAAATCTAAAATATCTGTATTATTTTTTTGTAGTATCCTACCTTTGAAGCAACTCTACATTCAGTTTTTTCTTTGCTACTTAGCATGCCATCATAAACATTTTATTGCCTCCAAAATGTCTGAGTATTATGGTTTATGTTCTGTACAGAAGCAGCCTGACGCTTTTACTTTGCTTTTCACCAGAGATTTACTAGAAAAGGCTGAAGAGCAGTGTTAGGCAGGCCTTGTGATTTCCAGTACATCACGATTCTGAGCATTTATTCCATTTTCATTACTTAGCTGTGCTTTCTAAACAAAATCTCTGTCATATAACAAAATGTAATGTACCTTTAATAAATATTTCCCTTTCATTTGGATTCTGTTTACTCTGACTGCAACAGTTGCAACCATCATTTAAAATGAGGCTTTCATTCAGAAGGAGGAATATAAGAGGCGCCTTCCCATTCAGTTGGAATTATATGGATCATAAAGTCAAGAAAAAATGGAAATCGAATTAAATTGTAAAACACAGCCTTCTTATGAACTCTTGCAATTCATTGCTTGTGGAGATCATTCTTATTTAACCAGAACCCAAGAGACAGAATGTAAAGCTCTTCACAGTATACCTTGCTGTAGAACATGGTACTGTATAAAACTTATAACAGCATTAGATTGCCAGTAACTTGTTGAAGTCAATAAGCACAGAAGATGTTTTCTGATGTTTGTTCCCCCTGAGAAGCTTATTCTTGCTTGCTATTGATTCAGTCTGATGAACAGCAGCTGTATCAGGAAATGTTCTATTCTCTGAGTTCCAAACAAAGATTACTTGGGAAAATTTATGCATTTGTCTTACCATTTGATGTGGTTATCTATGAAAATCATGTTTAATATTTTTATTATAAATAGTCAGGCATGTCTCCATCCACTGTAACATTTTCGATGCTCAACCCAAATATAAATCCATTCAATCTGACATACAAAGAAACAATATTCATTTCATCATTGATTTCTGTTTATGTTTACTGTTCATCAATGGAAATGTATTTCTGTAATGCAGTCATCTGTGAAATTCTACGTGGTTTAGTCCACAGCTTCATTTCTTTAGTGCTCTGGACCAATAATATGTGTATTTGTCTTGTAATAAAGAAGATACGTGAAAATTAGCTGCTCTAAAGCCTTATTCATCTTGCACAGAGTTTATTTATCTGGGTCTTTCTAATTCACCTTTCTTATTTTTATTTTTTTTTCCTAATCAACACCTGTATTTTAAGAGGAGAAACCTTATTTAATCTAAGACAAAAATGTTACAGTTTACCATTTGAAGAGATTGCTGGGCATTCATTCCTCCCTGCTCCCAGAGGTTGTTAGAGGAGTAGAGAACTGGTAGCTGCAGTGTGAATATTCACCACTTCAGTCAGACATCCAATTACTCTTATATTTGCACTCCTACCTTAGTAAAATTCCTATTGATTTAAATCCAACCAGATCAGTTGCTGCTAGTTTTGCTATAGTGTATATTTGAGGAAGAGGTGTGGAGTTTGGCAGAGGTCAGATCCATAGTTAGATGGAAGTTTAGGCACGGATCCCTATAAATCTTTGTAAGGCTTGACCTTTCCTTTGAGCAGCACCTGAGTAAAGGACTGGTAACCAAAAGCAATAGTCCCTGAAATTCTGGCCGCTTGGAACTGAACCGCGTCTCCATAAACAACTGTGAATTCATTTGTAACTCTACAGGTTAGAATAATCAATATAAATGGGACCATGGCATTTAGTAATGCAGCATTTTAGTATGGAATAATTCAAGACAGCACTTGGCAAAGATCAACAGGCCCAATCTAAATTTACCCATGCCAAAGGGGGTCTTTAATGAGATTTGGATGCCATGTAACAACTTTTGCCAAGATAGTGCTTCATCTACTGGAATTTCATACAAATCATAATGATTTCCCAAAGACCTAAAAAATTTGTATCCTTGAGTACAACATTCTGTTTTTTTCAACTGCTTGATAAAAAAAGAAACCTCCAGGAATATTATTGTGAAATGCTTGTATTCTTACTTTATGAGTGGCAGCTCATAATACCAACCCTTCAATACTTCACTCACTTGAACACAATGAAAACCTCTAGGGAGATAATTTAAGAAAATTAATGATATGGAGCTACCACATAAAATTCTGAATATCCTGAATGGGTTTTTTTTTCTGAAAGAGATTTTTGATATACAGCAGGCATTACAGTAAAATCTCTTTAGTGAATTAGAATTTTCCATCCTATCACACTGAGAGCCACACAATGTGTAACAAAAACGTATTATGTTTGATTTTGTAGCCATGAGGAATTTGTATCTATCAATCACAAATTGACTGAATACAACACACACACCAGGCACCTTTGGGGAACATAAAGCAGTGAAATGTAGTTAGAGTGTAGCAGTACAGTTAATTTCTACTATTTTAGTATTATATTCCCAGGCTGTCTTTAGACAATCATTCTTTAAAGGAAATTTAATTGTTTCAAATCCCTTATGGTTCTTGCCTGTACATGAAAGGACACATTGAAAATATAAACAATTTCAGAATGACACAAAGCTACTGCTTTTATTCTGTGACACTATTTTTGTCTTCTTATTTGAATATTATGTATTTAACTATTTAGTTTCTCTGCCAGAGGAGGTAACTGTGTTGCCCATAGGTCATTTAAATCAGAAAGAACACATGTAGGAAATAATTCTCGGATTATATAAGCATTGAAGGCATGCTGGCCTAATTTTTTTGCATTCTCAGGTTTTGCTAAGAGACCTTTCAAAGCTAAAACACTGAAGGATCAGCTTCAGTGGAATTATTTTAAAGAATATTTATGTGGTAGGTCTGTTTATTGCATTTAAAATGAAGACCAATTAAAGCTTCCTATTTTATTTACTAAATTGTATTAATAGAGCTAATATTTTCTTACGTATATATTTATTTATATATTCAAAAATAGTATTTTACCCTTTCACTTAAAACCTTGATAATGAAATGCATGAATTGTTATCATCTTATCATAGATAACATTCTTAGTCTTCACTCAGATTATTTTCTGAATGGAATCAAGGAATTCATTGATTTGGAAAAGAAAATAAGGTGTGTTATTGTTTTCATTTAGCAGCTAATAGGATAGATTAATAAACTCCATTTTAAGGAATATGTATCAGCTGTGGAGAATGTTTTTTCCATTTCTGTCTCAGGAAAGTAGAGTTTGTTTTGCTAATAGAAGAATATTTTACTTATGTCTATTAATCTTATATCCCTGCACAGATAAAGGAGAATGTAAAAAAAATAAAACAGAAGATCTACTACTAGATGTATCAGAGTAAGATTTGATTTCCCAAAAGAAGGTTATCATTTCTAATTCCCTGAAAAACTATTTAAATGAGATCTCATTAGCCTCAGTGATTGGTGCTCAAGGTGTGCTGCTAGGTTTGCTAACCTTTTGATTAAATCCCTGGAGATCCCTGACCCAGTTCTTCTGTGCTGACCATCTGAAATATGTTCTGATGCTTGCTGTTGTTAAGGTAGTCCCACTACCAGTATAATTAGTGAGCCTTAAGCTATTTAGAGCTTGAAAAGACAAGAAACCATTCATATGGAAACTCACGCCCTTGGTGTCTCTCCAAATGGAATCAACAATCGTCGGGTGAGACCCTGGGAGCTTTCAACATACCTTATAAGATTAATTTCCTATTTAACTCTCTTGCTCAAAAAAAAAAAAAAAAGAAAAATTATAAATACAAAAAATATGTAGACAAAGCAGAGTTAGATATTATTAATAATGGTGCAAAGGAAGGACATGAGAATTTGTAATTGACAGCATTTTTTCAAATGCAATTGATATTTGAGTCTGCTGGGAACAAAGGATGTTAAATTATTATGAAGATATTTGAATTTTGGTAGGTTTTATGTATGTTGGGAAGAAGTTGTCATCTCTGGCTAAATAAAAAGGAAGTTACTCTGGTCTTTGTTTAGAGCAATGTCACTGAATGTTACAGAAAATTCAAATCAAGCTGTGGCTTGTGTATCAGTTTGATTTATAGAAACAGTCATAGAAGGGTTTGGGTTTGAAGGCACCTTAAAGATCATCATCATCATCAAATCCCAATCCCCTCCCATGGCCAGGGACACCTTCCACTATACCAGGTTGCTCAAAAACCCCATCCAACCTGGCTCTGAACATTTCCAGGTGTGGGGCAGCCACAACTTCTCTGAGCAACCTCTTTGTTGTAGACCAGTGTTAATACATATATAAAGAAACCTGTAAATCAGATGGCTGCATACAATATTTATCATGTTATGAGTCTTAGCTTCTCTAATTGCGCTTCTACAAAATACAAGGAAGTACAGAAAACGTCCAAACTGTTCCAGCTCTCTTCAGTTTCACCCCCAGACTCTCATTTTCCTTGTATCCCCAAGTGGCACTGAGAAGCCAAACTCACTAACTCAGAAGGAAATACTGACTAAATCATTTGCAAGGAGCCCTTTTGCGAGGAAAAGACCATTTTATCACTCAAGCTTTTCACTGCTGCTCCATTACAGCAGAAGAGGCAAGTGCCCAGTGGGTATTTGCAGTGCCTCACTCACTGATTTCCTTGCAAGATGTAACTAAATGTAAGTTTCCACTTACATGGAATATTTAACTTCATTCCAAACTACAGGTTATTTTACAAGGGTCTGGATATAATCTAAGTGCTTGTCCTGGCTATTTGAGTGCTCTAATATAGTCCTGAATGTTCTTTATCCCTACTGGAAAAGACAAATAAATAAGCAAACAAAAAACTATTATTAAGAAGTGCTCCATACCTCACAGGACAGGACTTTCCACCATCATGGTAAAAAAAGAAGGAAATTACATTTCTTCCCATGGATAGTATTTACTGAATCCTTTGCTCACTAAAATAATTCAACTGTAGCTGGATGGGCATTGGATCAGTCTTACCATGAACAGATGTGTTACGGCTAGAGGGAAATTAATAAAGGCAGCAAGAGATTGTAGTGAATCATAATTTCTCACTATATTGGGCTCAAGCTGTGTCCTGACGGATGTACAACACTTCCCAGCACTGTGTGCACTGCCAGCAGCACTGCAGAGCGTATCAGAGGGACACAGTTTTGGGAAAGCTAACTCAGCCTTTTCAAACTGCATCCCTTTGATACTCTTGTCTGCCTAAATACAGCCGTCCTGCTTTGATCAGGCTGCCAAAATAACTGTGTCGTGACGCTTTTGCTTTATCTCAGCTCAGCTTCTGGACAGCAGGTTTTAAGAGCATCTGCAACTACAAAAAGACCTTAACCTTAATACAAGGACACTTCCCAACAAAATAAGTAGAAAATTCATAAAGATGCCATCTGGGTATTACAAAAGAATTAATTATTTAGATTTGAAAATGAGATCCTTTCACTCTTCAGAGAACTTTTATGGACCTAGATAAAAAGATGACAGCAGGTATATTCTTTCAAGGTATTATATTTACAGTGACGTGGGTTTAAAATAGAAATAAATCATTTATCCCCCCTATTCTTTTCTCCTCTGAGATCCTACTCTCTTGATAGTATTTGTGACTGTCTTGGTTTGGATCGATATTTAGCATGTCGGTAGGCACAGAAACACAAACTATACTGAAACACTTGTTTGTATACAGGTGGACAAGCCTATAATTAATGTAATGAATTTATATATAAATTAATTAGTTTATAAAACACATAAACTGTAAAAGCATATTCTAACATTCAGGCACGGCAAAACCATGTCCCTCTCTGTAAAAACAGGGTTCTATAACTCTAGCTTGTGCTTCTGGAAGAAAGAGTGAACAGCTCCTAATCTTGCTGATGTTTACCATGGCTTTCTGGAAAGAAAATTGCTCTGCATTCTTTGGGACTTTAAGAGCAGAAAAATAATCTTGCTGTTCCTCACATCTTTAAGTTTTTCAAGGAAAATTTTTGGCTAAGAAAACAGTTATCCTCAGGTAGGTTAAAATCTATAAAGTTTTTTTTTTGTTGTTTAAATTTTCATATTATAGAATCACAGGCTGGTTGAGGTTGGTAGGCACCTACAGACTTCATCTTGTCCAGTTCCTCTTCTCGAGCAGGGCCACCTTTAGCTGGGTGCCCAGGACCATGTCCAGGTTGCTGTTGGTTATTTCCAAGAATGGAGATTCCACAGCCTCTCTGGGAAGCCTCTGCCAGGGCTCGGCCATCCTCACAGTTCCGAGGGAACCTCCTGTGTTTGGGTTTGTGCCCA
The DNA here is from genome assembly GCA_013397935.1 of Dasyornis broadbenti. NCBI lineage: Eukaryota > Metazoa > Chordata > Aves > Passeriformes > Dasyornithidae > Dasyornis > Dasyornis broadbenti. The sequence continues at coordinate 5,238,202 of VZRN01005622.1, read as the reverse complement.
TTTCCTCTGGTTCTGTCTCTGAGCACCACTAAAACCCTGGCTCTGTTCTCTTTTCACCCTCTCTTTAGGTAGTTATCCACATTGATGAGATCCCCACCGATTATTACAAACTAGTGAACTTTTAAGTCAATACTGTCTATTCTTAATAAGCTAAAAAAAAATGGCTCTCTACCCTGATGTGCTGAAGTGAAGCCTGGATTATGACTACTCAGCTACCTGAGTATGTGCACCATGTAATCTCATCTGTTGAGAAAATGCACACCTCCTTTACCAAAACAAACATCTCCTCTGAATGTTTCTTATTTCATTATAAAGTTTTCCCTTTGGGATGATTATGCTGCTTGTGTGGCTTGTCCACCCTTAAATGATCTTGAATTTTTAAGAATTTTCATCAGGAGCTATGTGGAATCAAAACATTGTGATTACTGAGGGTTTTATTTTTTTCCTCCAAATCTGCAATTTTTGCAAAGCCCCCCAAATATATGTGTGTGTGTTTTTGTGTGTGTGTGTGTGCATCAAATGCTGAGTGTGATGTCCAGATCAGCTCTCTTTTAAAATTTCATTATTTTTTTTCTACAGAGAGTTTATTTCGTTTCTTGTCACATGCTATCTTTTTGATCATGTTCTGGATATAATAGTCTTAATTCTTAATAAAGCCAGAATTAGAATGTATTATATGCATGCATCTACATTTTGCATAAAAATCCAGTTAAGGGTGATACTGTGTGCTCAAGAACTGAAAATCATTTGAGTCTATATTGCACAGCAGTATTCACAGAATTCCTAATAATTTCTACATTATATTTCACGGGTAAGGTTTCTATTTGATCCGTCTGATAATGGTCTGGAAAATATTATTAAACAGCTGGAATTTTGAAGGAAAAAATAATCCTAAAGCCATTTTCAGCCTCCTGTGATGTACTTACTGTCCATTAAAAATGGTTTCTAAACTCATTGTAATACTTGACCACTGCACAGTAGTTTTTTTAAGTAAAATAGGCATCTTCCTGCCCACCAGACTTTTGTGCTAAATTTGCCATTAGAGGTTTAGAATGAAATCCAGAACACTAATTTGTAATCACTTGATCAATAAGTTCATGTTTCTTTCACCTTCTTTTTCCTTTGTCTTGAGCTTCCTGTCAAAGCTTGTAATTTCCATTGATGGAATGACTGCAATAACATCCATTTGTTTTTAATTAAAAAATTAAGTAATCTACATATGAAATGATGAAAGACCTCATTACACACCAAAGTACAAGTAAACAACCTTGCTAAAATTAAAGCAAATAATATTTCACTATCAAAAGTTTAAATCTATTGAAAAGTGATTTGGTCTCCCTTGGACAGTACTTAGTCCTAACAGAAAAAGCAAAATTTTGTTTTTGGTTTTGCACTACTCCAGAAACAAAACAGAGAAATTTATCCTGCTAAAGATTAGACAGAAATAAATACAGAAAATAGTTTTTCAGTGGTTTTTGAGTGGGTAAGTTACGAGTGTTTGAGCAGGCTGGTTGCTCTATTCCAAGTTTTGCCAAAATGCAATCTTTCCTTTCCTGATGGTTATTCAGAAATAAACCATGAAATTAGGAAAGTAAAATTAAAGAAAAGGGAAGGAAGATGAAGCAACTGGAACTTATTACCTCACAAGAACCATCTGATGGGAATAAAAGGAAGAGTCTAAGCAGAGGCAGAGAATCTACTAAAAAAGCTAGTGATTTGGAAGAGATTATTTCAAAATATTCACAGTTAAAAAGCAGAGTTCTGCCTGTATTTAGAAGTGCAAAATAATTTGGGATTTTCTGCAATAAAGAAGGCAACAGTGAATCTTGGTAGTAGTTTTTTTTTTTCACTGCCTTTTAGGAAGTATTAGACAAAAGCGCTATAAATAATATGTTCTCCAGTAAATTGTACCACAGAAAAACATCTCCCTTCTTATACGAGGGTCACTGAAAATCAATATAGTTCCTTCTGAAAAGCTCTCTACAATGTTTTAACGCTTGTAGGTGATGGTTCAACTTGTTATGGTTTATGGATAAGCAGCACATGAGAATCACAAACACACACGGAGCACTGAGAGTAAACGTCTGGCAGCACTTCCAGAGGGATCTGACAAAAATAACTGTGGATCTTCTGATAGATGTTACTTTATGAAGCTGTGATGCTGGGACAAGGGTTGCAGTTAAAAACAGTGCAAACAGGGCAGATCAGTTTTGATGGGAAATCCTAAATCGATTGACTCTGTGTTTTTAGACTGCCATGTATTGGGTTCAACACTGTCTCCCACAAAATTCCTGTATCCAAGCAGGGATATTATGGTCTGGATGGATGAACCACCAGGTGAGCAAAAACTTGATGAGACACGATCTCAAAAGTTAATGGGTGATGGGCTGCGGTCTACCTGGAGATCAGTGACAAAAAGGGACCTCCAGGTCCCTCCCCCTCCTGGGACCTCCTTAAGGTCCTGATCAGTCACCTGGAGGACGGGAATGAGGGCGCTTTCCTCATGTTGGCAGGCAAAACCAAACTGGAGGAACCAGTCCACATGTCCAACAGCAGGGAGCCAGGCCGGAGGAATGGGCCAAGAGGAACATAATGAAATTTAACATGGACAGAAGCAAAGTCCTGCCCTGGGAAGGAAGGAAAGAAGGATCCATCCTCTTGCATCCATACAGGCTAGAGAGCAGCTCTGCTGGGAGGGCCCTGGCACTCTGGGCCAGCAGCAAGCTGATCACGAGGCAGTCTTCCCTGGTAGCCGGGGTGGCCAGCGCATCCTGGGCTGTGGGAATACTTGGAGGGGAGATCAAAGAATGGGATTAGACCCTCTGCTCAGCACTCACCTGGAGCACTGCATCCAGGTTTGGGCCTCCCTGGGAAGCCACGGACAAACTGGGATGAGTTCAGCAGAGGGCCAAGCAGGGTGCTCAGGGCTGGAGCACTTGCCTGGAAGGCTGAGGAACCAGGAAGAGGAAATTCCAGCGGGACTGAGGAGCCACAGCACAGCCACTGAGCAGATGGAGACATGCTCTTCACAGTGGTCCATGGCAGGGTAAGAGACAACAGGCATAAGACAAAGAAAGAGCGGTTCTGACCGAACAGGAGAAATTGTTTCCCGGTGAGGAGAGGCAGCCAGGGGAGCAGGCTGCCCAGAGAGGCTGTGCCAGCTCTGTCCTTGGAAATTTTCAAGACATAACTGGGTCAAGCCCTGAGCAGACTGGTCAGACCTCATACCTGACCCTGCTTGTTTGGCAAGTTGGAGTAGAGGCCTCCAGTCATTGTTTCCAACCTGAACTAGCCTGTCCATCCATGATCCTGTACAGTAACTATTAAGATAAATGACCAACAATGATAATACCTGACTTATAGAAAACACATTTCAACATTTTTCTTTTCCTGTACTACTCATGAAAGTGCATTATTGTAGACACAACAGATTAATGTTGTCATCTATGCAGTGCATTTCACTGCTATGCATTTAATGTAATCATGTTCATTACTAACTTCCTTCTTCTTTAAATAAAACAATTTGCCTGGCTAAAATCAAAGACTAACTTGTCTAACACCCTGATGAAGATGGGGAATGATGTCCTCTTACCTTGCTCATCCTGTGATAATTCATACTCTTTTGACCTAGTGGCAGAAATTTGCACTTCAGAGCATCTTCACAAATTGTTTTGCATACTTAATTCACTGAACTGACAGCGCTGTCTGAGGGTAATTTGTTCTGTCTTTGCTCTTGCTAGGAGGCCCTCAGCAGAAAGCCTCTCATCAACTCCAGGGGTTCCTGTCTGTGACAGCCCAAATGGAAAAGAGAAACTATAGTATGCTGTGGATGCATTTTATTTTGATTTTGCTTGTCTCATAATTAATTAGGAACACATGAACTCAGGATTAAAATGCTCATCCTGGGGAATGAAATCGAGCATGCATAGCTTCTCATAGCCTTTCACAAACTTAAATATTTGGAAAGGAGATTTCAAATTTCTGGCTGAAAACTGCTCTAGAATCTGCTGCTGTATCATGCCCTAAATTTCTACTCTAAATTAACTAAAGACCATTTCTCAGCTGCATAATCTTTTGTCCAGAGGTAACAGGAATAAAAGCTTAGGATCACCCATTACAAAAGCCCACATTTTGAGTACTGTTGAAGATAAGCTATTTGTCAATAATTGGATTTCTCCAAGCTGAACAAGAAAGGTGCTTTTTTTTTCTATCTGTTTTCTAAAATCACAAGGCTGGCAACAAATGCCAGTCATATCTCATTTTCATTAAGGCCTCCATCAAAATAATGTATTGATTCCCTAATTATTTTAATAGCTCTTTCCTGTACCTTCTCTAGCTCCAGTTTGTCTTCCTGAGATACAGCTTAGAAAAATTCCTAGCACCTCAACTATATAAAGGCATATGCTGCTGCTAAAGTCAGGATTAGGCAAATTCTACACACAATGTTGTGGCTCTCACCAATTGAGAGAAATGGAACATTGCCATTGCTTCCTGTTTTAATAAAAACTCTGACTTGAAGTTTAACACAATATTTAGAGGAGATTTTCTCTTAACTTTTTCATAAAAATTGGCAAAGTAAGATTTATGTAAGTGGGAGTATTTGTTTTACAATATTGTTAAGATGTGTTTCGATAAAATTATTATTGCCTCAACATCAGTGTTGCCTGCTATCATTGATAGGCAGTACTATTGAGTAGTGTTGTATTTACACCTGTATTTTAATACACTTTTAAAGCAAATCCTCAGTGTCTGTGTCAGAAGAATACGTGCAAAGAGAAGGACAAAACTGAAAGGACTTTTCTGACAGTTTAGATTGACATGGGGAACAGAGAGCTTTGCTGATAGACAAGAGCAGGGATTTTTATTTAATCTTTTTTTTTTTATCTTTTTCTTCTTTCTT
>VZRN01005622.1:5189226-5233283 GCA_013397935.1 Dasyornis broadbenti | reverse complement strand
TTTTCTTTTTTTTTTTTTTTTTTTTTTTTTTTTTTTCTTTCCAAATAGGCATAACAGTAGCCATCTGTTCCTGGATTTAGAGTGCAGATGCACTCTAAGAAGTAACTTTGTAAAACTGGTATCATGGGGCTTTGTGTTCTTTCTCCCAGTGACTCAAGAGCCCACTTGATCAGTTAGCAAGTTTTAAAAAAGAGAAAGACTAGGAAAAGGGTTTCAACTGCAAGCTTTGTACGTATCCTGAGACATAAAAAGTCAAGCTGAAGTCTACTGCGCATTACCGCTAGCAATAAGGATTCTGTAACTGCACATAAATTACTGTTGCTGCTATCTGATCTGGTGATTCATTCAGCTCTGTCAGACGTCTGTTGGTTCTGCAGTGCAAACAAGTGTTTGTTTTTCTCTACAGGTGGTTGCCACGATGAATGCAGTGCAAGATGAGAGACGCCAGCAGCTCACTCGGAATCCTTGTATGGAAATAAGGTATTTGTTTTGTTCAGACATCGCTAGCTACCTGCTTCCGATTTGAAATTACAGCCTCCTCCAAATCAAAAATATCTGCACTCTGCAATCTACACCTTCGTCCATCACTTTTTGTAAACCATTAGCCAAACATCTTTTTGCTGTGTGCTTTTCTCCCCAAAATTGCTCTTTCTTTTTAACTAATCCTTAAACACAAGATTCTACTTTATAAGGAATATCAAACAGCAAGTATTTATTTCCAACATCTTTATTTGTCATCCTGTTGCATATCACAGCTTTTTCTCCTCTCCTCTTCCTCTCAGCCACAAAATCTGTATGTACATTTACTACCTCTAGTAATCTTAAAAAAAAAAAAAAAAAAAAAAAAGTGAAACATACTCCTATTTCTTTTGGGGTAAGTATTAGTGTAGATTTCCGTCTTTGATTTCAAGGAAATGTTTTCTTGAGCATGTTTTCTGAACTACCACTTTTCAAAACAAGCACCCTATAACACATGGCATAACCTAGGCAAAATTACTGGACTAGAGGAAGAAAAGTCTCAGACATGGCCATGAAATGCAGATGGATTTCCCCTTCATGTCTTGAAATGCTCTCCAAGTCCAACCTGTTCTATTTGACATGGGACAAGCAGTGATCCATTAAGAACAGTTCTCCAAATGACATAACAACATAGTAGTAAAGAAGAAAGGCAATGGGTGAAAAAAAAAAGAGTCTTGTTACACAAAAGAATATCACCACAATATTTCATGATTAAAATCAGGGGGAAAAAAATTGAAGACTAACTTTGGGTCACAGCTGGGAACCACAGGATTTCTTTGCATACTGGCAGAGTTGGTTGAGAAAACTAGGAATAAAAAAGTATTTGGAAATATCCCTTTAAAAAGTCATGACTACTTAATAGGGGAGTGGTGATCCTTGCCTGCAAATGTTTGCCTATATAGTGTTAATTTAACAAGCCATCATTCTGGTCTCTGTAACACAAGCGATACTCTGTGATCTGTTAAATGATCCCCAATATTTATGTCACAGTTGATTTAACAGGAAATGTGCTACTTCCTGGGATATCATGCATGCACACACTCCAATAGCACAGCACAATGCAATCTCAGAGATTACTCTGCAGCCACTGATTATGTGGAAAATAACTGAGGCTCATACTTGTCACCTACTGCCTTTGCCCTGTTTTGGGGAGGAAACAAGAAGCCTGTGAGCCAAGAGGAAACATTTTCTTTACTATTCAGGCTGCCACACCACATGTGATAATCTAATGCAGAAATATTAATTACTTTAGTCTTTTCTTGAAAATCTGCTCTAACAGTAAATATTAAACAGAAAAATATGTTCAGTAGCTTTAATCAAGATGGTTTTGTCCTAGGCTCTCCAGGTTTCCTTACTCCCTGCTGCAGAGTTGTGGCTCTCAAAGCGTCTCCAGGACTACGGGACGTCACTCAACACATCATCTGCTCCATTTGGTGACTAACTACAAGCCCTTCTTTTGGAAACTCTGATGTTTTTAAAGGCATTTCCTTCTGTGGCCTTTTTTCCTAAATTCCCTATCTCCTGAGTTCCTCCATTATCTTATGTAGACGATTTTCCATATTCTTCCTCTGATATACAGTGGGAACTCTGCTAGATCTTTTTCTTTGTTTCCCTTCCTCTTCTGTTTGTCCCTATATTTTCTTCAGTACTTAAATGGGAAAAAAACCAATGATGGGCAACTTTAGGGTTTATTTCCCCACTAAAATAACTGTCCAAACAATAGCTTGATCTGACATCTCTACAGCATAAACCTGACAAAGAACTGAATTCCTACTTGCATCTTTCTTTGGTGACCAAAATAAATTTCATTATATTCTCTGGTGCACACTCCTATCACCTGGTTCTCCTTTCTGAACCCTAGATCCAAACTGATGGGGACATGAAATGACCGGCAAACGTTTTTAAGTGTCTACATCACTGCTAGTAATCTACAGACCCTTAAGGCCTGTAGAAAGAGATACAAACACAATCATGCAGCATTTCAGAAAACTATTTTGGGTGTCTTCCTTCAGACAAATTAAAAACAACACCAAGTATCTAAATCATATGTTTTTATCCCATTGAATATCACTGTGATTTAGGCTGTTCTTTATGCATATAGTTTAAATAGCTATTTAGATTCTTGCTGTTACACATCTTAACTACGTAGTTATTTTCCAATCTGGCCTTGACACCGTGGAGCTGATCTTTTGTGAAGATGCAGACAAGGTAACCTTCCTGTCTCATTTCTTTAAAATCACAAAGTTACAGTTAAAAGTCCTTAGCTTTTTCAACACTAAATTATTTGCTGAATCAATGCAGCTACATCTAGCATCTTTTAATATGCTGCTTATGGGGTCACATCAGCTTATAGAGGTTTTTTTTTATTCTTCAGTATTTCTCTGGTATTAAATATGCAAGAAAAAAAAACCTTCTTATAAACTCCTTCAGTCTAATATCAGTGTCATGCATATGGAACAATCCTCAGTGGCTGAACTTCTTTCCTTGATTCTGTAATTTATTCAGCCCCTACTTGTGCACATTACAAATGCTTTTTGAAAGTGACCATCTTTAATATAGATGCATATAAACCCTCTCCAGTTGTGTCTACAGCTATTAACTACTACTAATAATTTTGATTGTAAAACCCTGATGATCTATAAAAAGTATAATATCTACTGGATGTCACTTTACTATATTGATTTTAAAAAATCTAGAGTTCAGTCCTGCAACATACTGACTATCATGAAAACTCAAATAGAAGTTCATAACTTTCCTGATATAACAATATTGAAATGTATTAATAACTTCAAACTTATTAATGTGTTAGTATTAATTAATAATTAATATTTATTTAATAAATTAAATGTATTAATAACTTCAAACTATCTGAAACATTTTGGGTTAGCAGCTCCTCTTATTCCGTGAAATCAATGTGTTTACTGTTTGGTACGAGGTTACTTCTCAAATCAAATGCTCACATCGACAGTGGAGACAAGAAAACCTAATGAGACAGCAAAAATTCTCCTGATTTAGGAGAATAAATAATAATGATAAAGGGGGCTTTAGGAGAGCACACTGAAACCTTCCCTAGGAGTCATGTACATTTGAAAATAGTATGAAACAACTGCACATATATAACCATGAAAAACGTATAGGGAAAGAAAATTATGCAGGGAAACATAATCTTTAATCCTGAAACTTCCCACACAACTGAACGCTTTGCTTCTATACCTCACGTCTAAACTTATATGGAACTGGGAGGAAGATGTGCCCTGCAGATGTGTCAATGCTCCCAGTATGAGCAAAACTGTACAATCCTGTGGTATGACAGCAGTTATCAGCTTGTGTGGGTTTGATCCATTCAGACACCACCTGAAGATAGATACATGACTGAAAAATAAACTGCTCTTTGTTTCACCTCTGGGTCCAGACATCCTGTATTTAACCTAAGTGTTTTTAGGAAAGAGTCAGAGAAGTTTCAGTACAAACAAGATTCTGGAATGGTTTTCCTTATGGAGAGCATTATTCTATAGGCAAGAGAGAACAAAAATGATCTAAGAATACTTCTGTAAAACCCAGGAATTCCATATTAGGCCCACATGAATGAGCATACAATTAGGGGAAAAAAAAAATAAAAAAGTTGCGTTACCTATAAGGTTGCATTCCAATTAATAATATTTTTTAAATATCTTACAGATTACTACAGAAACCTGTTGGACTAGCTTTAATAAATATCTCAGGGCTTTTCAATATAAACCAAGACATACACGCATAGTTTTACTGATTACTATTACACAGTGGAAAACAAATACTAGATCATTAAATCTTTAAACATGAAAACCTTGGTCTTTCTTTCATTTTGTGCTCATTCAAATAGAGACACAAAATCTCCAATTAAACAAGGCCAGCCACCTTCTACGTTTTAATTTTTGTTCAGCTTGCACTTGCCTCTAACTCGATCCTGACTTTTGTGCCTATTTGGAAAATGCCTATTAAAATATGGCCTAGAGTTAAGAACTGGAGCCTCTGGGGAGCTGCTAGAGCAGGGGTTGACTTTGTCAGTCCTCTCAAATGACCCCATTAGTCTCGGGGAGGCAGGTTAAACAGCTGCAACACTCCCCAGAGGCCTTTCCTGGGATGCAGCACCCAGCTGCTCGCGTGCACCTTGGTATGGGAGAAGGACCTTCGGGGGTGGAGGGGTGCAGGAGGATCTGTGCTCTGCTCAGGACATTGTCCCATGCCCCCATGCTCAGAGGGGAGATATTGTTTTAAACACTGCCTTGTATGCCTTAAATCCTGGAGCAGCACTGCCTGCAGCCCTTGCACCCTCTCCCTGCCATCACTCATGCAGTTCTGTTGCCATGGGAGGGACGGCATCAAGCCTCCAGCCCCTCTCCAGTGAAAAAAATGATGGGATCTTCCTCTAAATCCTTATCCCTGTTGCTCTTGTGCCTAAGGCGCTTTTAGAGGGCTCATACAGGGCCACCTTTCCCACCTCGGGGGCAGGTGTGAGGCTGTTGGGTGCAGGAATCTGCCTGTCAAGCACCAGCCCCAGGCTAGGGACCGGTGAGGAGGCTGGAGACGAACAAATTGCTCATCTCCAGGAAAAACTAAGTAGTTTTTTATTATTAAAAGAGTCAGACTGGTTGTTCCAACTAAATTAGTGGCTGTTTAAACACAAGACGCAGGGATCATGATTCCCATCCCTGTTTTCTGAAAGCAAAAATGTAACTCACAGTAAGTAAAAAAAATAATTTTTTAAGCTGTATTTTGTCAATATGATGATCCCATATGCATCAGAGAATGTACGTGTGATGAACTTGGAGAGTGGGGGGTGGGATTCAGGACAAAATTAATAGGAATATTCAGAAGCTAGAAAAGTCAAAGTAATCCACATACAGCAGGATTCATGCTATGTTTGCCTAAAAGGGCATCTATCTTGACTGAGGGGAAATTTGTATCGCTTTACTTTTTTTTTTTGTATCTTTTTAGAAAAAAAGTATTTTAAGCCGAAATAAAATTATGTGTCAAGGTTTTAAACCACATGCAGAGATGATTGTGAGGGGCAGGTGATGAAAGCTGCAATCACTGTAACGGCATATAACAGGACCTGAAGTTTTATGAATAGACAAGAAATTGCTCTCTCTCTCTTATGAACCTGCCTATCCTCTTCTTGTACCCTGTAAGACTGTCTTAGTTATGAGTATCTGAGTCACACTGGACCACCAGTACTTCATGAAAACCCGTGACTGAGCTGAGCCTGTGCTGTGGTCAGTGACTCCTGGAGCTGGGTAACATTTCAGGCTGCAGACAGTTACAGAACCGGGTTCCTCAGCGATCACTGCTGTATACTGCTGCTTATTCTGTGGCTTTTCTTATTTGGCCTAGAGACACATTTCTGTAGTTTATGCAAAGCAGAAGTCAATGAAACACTCTTCTCCAATCACAGTTTACTCTCATTTGGGTTTTCTTCCCTGCTGCAACATATTTTACTTTTGTTCATAACAGAAACAAAGCAAAAAAATTTCCCCAAATAAAAATATGGAAAAATCCCCTTGGTCTTTGGAAAAATTTCTTTGAGATTATATGTTGCCTCATGCACTAATACCTACAGTTCAAAGGGAAATAATGGGTGCATTGTCTCAACAAGGCAAATTTAAACATTTAAGTCATTGACATGTACTAACACACACACACAAGGACAGTCATCTTGGTTAGTTAAAAGACACAATAATATTTCCCAACAGTACTAACAATGTTGAACTTCTAAAGGTGATGGTGAAAGAGAGCCAGCTAGGAAAGATGATTAAAAGAACGTACACAGGTGGCAATGGCAGATGTAGGTGGAAAGTGTCGGAAGGAGGCAGTCAGGAATATTTTGGAAAGGTGCACTCTACCTGTGTAGCCCAGCGAATTGTCGCCGTTATCAGAGGTGGGCAGTGGAGTCCCGCTGTCGTTCCCCTTCTCTAGGTCTTCGGAGTCTGTCGGAAACAACACCAGAGCTGCTGATGGGGTCACAGGAGTAACAGGAGTTGCCATTTTGATCACAACACGTCCAGACACAATTAAATCCACACATGACAGCAAGAGCCACAGTGCCAGTGCACCGCACACCTCATCCTTCCCCCGGAGAGAGATGACCAGGAGCATTGCCAGGGGTCCCCACAAATCTGCCCGGTGTCCCCCAAAAGCTTCCCACTGCCAGTGTGGCTCTGCAGCCCGCCAGGCACAGTGGCCACCCTGCTAAGCAGCCAGCGCAGGCTGCAGGGAGCATATGGGGACGGCAAGGCAGGGGAGCTGAATGCTAGCATTGCTAATTTTCCACCTTATTGTTAATCAAAGCTATTGACTGTGATCACTCCCCATCATCGCTTCATCTCCTGGCAATTACAGACCCGAGGGACTTCACCTCTTTGTGGGGAGGAGGCGGGGGGCGAGCACGGAGGGGGCTGCTCTACCTCTGCTGGGAGATGGGGCAGGGGAAAGGGGTAGAGCCCCTCTAGGAAAAGGCAACAGTTTAGCATCACACGGAGGAAGATGCATTTTTCCATGAAAAGATGCTTGCAAGGAATCGCTCCATTTTAATGGCACATTGGAAAAAGAAAAAAAAGGGAAGGCAGCTGATCAGCTAAACACATAAATGAACACGTTTTAAGACCCCAAGATAAATTGCTGATCAAAACACCACAAAGCACCATGAAGATAACTCATAATAATGGACTAAATAATTCGAAACAAAATAATAAAATAAAAATCCCAGTTGCTCTGAAAACAAAACAACACAACCCAAAGGAATTTGTTGACATATCACTGCATCTTTTTACTCTTAGTGTAAAACTGTTTATTAAACTTAAATCCTATTTTAATTTACTTTTGAAAGTGCACTGTCCCACAGAAAATACCTAAAAAGAAACATTCATATTTTGTTCAGAAAAAAACTGCAAGAAGCAAATCTCTTTGCAAAAATTTCACTGCCACAACAATAGGCTGCTTATTTCCTTTTTTCTCTGTTGACAGGTGTCAGATAATTTATTAATTATTACAAAGATATGTTTTGCTCTCTCAGACATATTCTGGACTTTTACAATGGCTGAAAAACTGTTCATTTCCAACAAAATCCACATGCTGCTAAAAATTACTCTGAACTCTCACAAAGACACCTAAAGCAACTGTGTATGAAACTAACCTAGAAAAAAAAAAAAAGTAAGTGTATTTTTTCTCAGTGCTTAATTTTACTAGCTCAGTCAATCTCATTTTTAAAACGTGATGCCAAACATTCATTTTCTCCATTTGTTTTTCAAACAGTCTTGTAGACAATATCTTTACAAATCAAAATCTTTTTAATGAGTTGCAAAGGAAAAACATAAAGAAAACCAAAATTCTCAAGACCAACCCATTCAAGGGGACTTATTGGAAAAAAAATATTTCTTTAGAAAAGTCAATTATAGGATTGATAGCATGCCTTTCAAAATACTGTCGTGCAAATTAAGGAAATAAAAGACTGAACAACAAAAAGCAGCCGAACACCAAGATGATGTTTCATCTTGGCAGATGAAAGAAGTGAAATATGTTCGTTTATTGGCCCATTCATCTTTGCTGGCTCACTAATGGTCAATGTCACGTACATCTTTAAAATCTGCTCTGAAAATGGCTGTAGATTGACTGGATCAACACTCTGTTTCTCCAGATTGCTCACTCATTTGCATTCAAGGGTTGATTGGGTCAAAGTTTTAAATTACTGCAGGAAAGGACAGAAGGATGGGACTTTTTATTAATTTAAGTGGCAGAGGCTGGGCCTACTTTTTTTAGGGCAAAGGTTTATAATTGACTTCAGAGAGCCGAGACCAAATTTAACCAATGAACCTGCTGATCATCATTTTGAGAGACTGATTGCCTTCTAGGAGATTTAACCACACACTACTCAAAATGATGGAGGAGGACTAAGATGCACTGAAAACTACTGCAAGTGTTGTGTGTGTCAGTGAAATGTTTGGTGTCATGTGCAAAACATAATTGCACAACAAATTGGAGTTTTTTTACCCAAGATAGCCCCTCAGATATTGTGCTCCAAACAATGAGACATCCTCCTCACAGCACCTCACAACCAACCCAAGCTAATGCCCCTCAGCAAAGCTCACTTAGGTAGCAGTTTAAGCAGTCTCCAACGCAGAAATGCTGTGCATTCAATAAAGCCAACAGGCCAGCAGCGCAGCAGGTTTAAAAACCAGGTTAAAACTACTTGCTGCTATTTAGGCTAGTGGATCTTCAGTCAGTGAGTGGAGGGAAATGAGGGCATTAGTCTCTTTTTGACACTACTGATATTCACATGATATCTGTTAGTGAAAATGCACTTGCCATTTCTAACCTAAAGCTGTACATTGATCACTCTCTCATTCTTTGAGAAATGCTACTCTTCCACCTGATATTGAACATTATATTCAATATTAAATTATGGTCTCTGGCTGGTTATGACTCACTAATGGTAATGGCTGAAGTTCAGTTCTTGCTGTGGGTGAATTCTACCCATTTCATTGAACAAAAAGTGCTACAATTTGGGCTGTTGCCCTCTGTGCTGGGCTGAATTTAATTTCAGCTCTGTCACAAGTTCCAACTTTGCTTGGGAGTCCCTGTAAAAACTTAACAGAGGTAAGTAGTGTTGACTTAAATAACACATTTCACTGTAAGACTGCTGTGAGGGCACTCTGTTGAATGGCTGGTAAAAGTCCTGAATGTCAAGACGTGATGTATTTCTTATGACTACCATGCTGTAGGATCAGGCAATTTTCAACTTGGGTCTCTTAAAGGTAATGAACAATTTTCATCATTACACTTTTTGAACCAGTTACAATGCCAAAAAATGTGAAGCAAATGAACTACAAAAACCAACAACAATTCACCTGATGTATGAAGAATTTGCAGTTCAGTCCGAGTCAAAGCAGAAGCTGAACCTGGCGCCTCATCCTTCAAAGAAATGTCATAACCACTCCATAAGAGGTTTCATAGAAGTGACAGAGAGACATATCCCTCAAAAAAACCTCTCCACTACGGCTCAATGTCTTGGTTGAATTTTTGTATCAGGCAAACAGAATTTAATATAAGGTTTCTCTTTTTCCTGAGCAGCTCAAAAAACCCAACCAAACAAAAAAAGAGCCAATTTTAATTAAAATAAAACTTAAACTATAAAAAGATGCCTCGGCAGTAATTGGTTGATTCATTACATAAAAAACCTCAAACAACCAAACAAGCTCAAAACCCCCCACACAGTCCCCCACCCTGCTGAAAAAAATTAACAGAAAATTGCTTTTATCTAGAAGTATGCAAAACTTCAGGAAGAAATCAAAAGGAGTGCCCCCTCTGTTTTTTTTTTTTTTTTTTTTTTTTAATCCCAACTGGATTTATTCTGGTAGAGGAAGTTGAAAAGTGAAGCCCTGAGTACCAATGCAAAAATAAGGATCAAGCCAGCCCTTAGCAATTGCCACTACACTTTTCTTTCACAGGAGCACTTAAAAGACTCCTCATTTGAGAGGGGGAACACACCCATCATGATGTAAAGTCTCCCTCCCTCTCTTCCCATAGAAATTTCCAGAGCCACCATTCATTAAGTTGGGCAAGGCATTGGAAAAAAAAAACAAACAAACAAACCCCACCAACAAACATCTACTTGAGACTTGAGAGGACAGCGTTAAGTTTAGCAGCACTGAGTGCTCCAGCTCATTGGTGGAATGTTGTCAGGCTTAGTCAGCCCAAGCACACATGATCCCTTCAAAGAATAAAGAGGATTTTGCGCAATCGTGCAGGTTCAGAACAAGTTTGGGTGCTGTAGTCCAATGGCAGTTGGAGAGCACAGAAGATTTACAGGAATGTGGGGAGCCTTTTCCAATGAAATTTCTGCTGAGATCTCCAAGTCATTCCATTTTATTGGATGGCCACAACATTCTTGCTTTAATTTACATATCTTTAGCTCTTTAAAATTATCAGGAAATCCAAATAGTAAATATTTACTATTGCTATTCATTTTCTTATCTCCTGGAACACCTCAAACCAGACAGACATACTTATTTTTACAGCTACTTACATTTGAATGCATTTTACAATCCTAGTCTGAAAATGATATTAAACATACTTTTAACCATAGCTCTGCTCTTCATAGAAAAGTCACCAGTGAATTTTTTTCCCACTGGTGTGAGAAAGTGATGCCATCAGTTATTACTTCTTTTGAACCAGGAGATATATCTGGATGACACATTTTATTGATGATGCATCCTTAAAAATCCCCAGATGATTCAGTATTGACGCCCTGGCCCAGCCTCCTGGTGAACATAAAGAAAAATTGAAAAGACCTAAACAGACACAATTTCTTGCTGCTGTAAGAATCTCATGTGTGACTTTCTGCACTGGTCTTGTTTATCTGAAATTAAAGTCACCTATTGAAAAATGTCTAACTACAAAAATAGTAACCGTAACCAGATTTGATTCCAAAATTTATAACTTCATTACTTCTTGTTGTGTTTCTCTAAATTTCATTATCATCATCAGCTTGGGGGTACAAAACTAGGAGGAAACAGCATGAACAGCATTTTGCAAATGAGCATTAATAAAAGATTAGGGTGAAGCAAATGAATATAAACTACTATCAATATTAGAATTTTGTTCTACAAATTGGATCAATTCCCATTGATTCCTTTCTAGTGATCTAGGCAAATTCAGGAAGAGACATCAGAAAAAAAGCCCAACTGGGACCGCATCAAACCACAGCCTAGGATGAGGAACTAAATTAGTAGCCAAGTTTTTTCCCAATATTTTGATTTATTCTAGGTTTTCTTTGGAGTTACAGTAGAAATATACTATAGGAAGGTTTAATTTGTTCCTATTTCTTCCCTTGGTTATACATAATGACAGTTTATGCTATCAGAGTATAACTAAATAAGGATAGTACCTAAAGGAGAACTACTGATACAGGTCAAATTATTAAATCCATGAGAAGTAACTTTTGTACAGGGAAGTACTATCTATTATTATATGTTTATTTAGAAAAATACAGAGAAGCTTTCCAGAATGTAGACCTGTTCATCAGATCTGGAACAAAAAGGAGAATCTTCAGGCTATGTGCAGAACTGGGAATAATTAGGCCACCTTTGGACTATCACAGCTCGGTAAACACTCACAGGTCTATATCAGAAGCCTGCACAGCATAGGACAATATTTCATAATACTCAAAGGAAGTATTCTATTATTTTTCAGAAGACTTCATGCAGCATCTTCCTAGACAATTTCATATTCAGCCAGCTGAGTTGTTTAAATTGGATAATTTAGGGAGTTATGACCACTTTTATCAGCTAAGAGTCTCCACAAGTAATAAGTAGTTCTTCATTAAAAATTTACACTGCTCAGCTGCCTCACTTTAAAAGTTAAGTAAGATTCAAGCTAAAGGTAAGAACTTGCTCTCACATAACGTCCTTAATCTGAGGATCTAGCTCAAGTAAATTATAAATAAATCCACAAGGATACTTTTTTATTAATAGCTTGTACAAGTGTGTTCTAGCAATTCAGTAAGTATTCTAAAAATAACATGTACACTTATACACAGGTACAGAAATGTTATTCATTACACTCAAAAGACATTCTTCTGATGGGAAAAGAACACTTTGTAGTGCAAAAAAAAATCCCTTAGAAATAGATTTTTCTAAAATGAGGAAGAATCAAGCATTTATGTAATGTTTTGAGTATCTTTTTTGTTTGCTTGTCTTCAAAGAACAGAGCGTTACTGAAATCCTGACAGAACCTCAGTAGTGGATGCTATTTAAAAACCTTTCCTTCCCTTTAGTTTCACAGTTCATTCAATTATAGCTTTTAACTCAGAAAAAAAGATAAATGAGTGAGGACTTTATTATGCATAAACAGCAAACAACCTTGTTGTATCTTTGCAATTCATTTATTTATTTATGCAGTAGGTAGCAAACAAAAGTGTTGAGCAGCTTCAACACAGATCAAGCAAATGTATTCCACTGGGTAGCATAACCACGAGCTGAAATCTTATGTAGGATCAGTCACCATATGACTCCAATTACACAGAAACATTTCTGACTGAACACCTAAATTCTCAAAACTCGGTATTTGGCAGAGAGCACAAAAAACATGCTCTGCCAGACTGTGATGCTGCCAATCCTGCCTGTTGTCCTCTCTCCACCTGCCCTTGCTCCTTGACTACTCCTGGCTTTTCCTCGCACTTCTTGGGCTGTCCCTTGTAGCTCTCTCCCTCCTGTTTGGCATCTGCTCCCGTTTCTTTCCCTGCCAGACAAACCCGAAGGTAGCAGACACTCAGGCAAATTAAATGGTGCTGGAAGTGAGTTAACAGGTGGTGGCCCCAGCTGCTTTAGTTGCAGGGGTAGATAAGAGACCCATCTCTAGCCTGTGCAAGGCACTGTGATTAATCAAGACAAGAAGTCATTTTCTAGGGAAAGATAATCAGATTTATAACAGAATTTTCTACTCCAAGGTAACAAGCAATGTTTCTTCAGAGAACAGAGAAATAAATTGCTTTTTTTGCAGTGCTCACCAGTCATCTGGACTATGTTAAATATGGCATATGCATAAGACCTACTTGACATAGATTACTTCATATCAGTATTTTGTATTTTCTCTTTACTGCAAACTCTTGAGTTTTATCTTGCTTCAAGAAATACTCCCTCCCTTAGAAGACCTCTTATTTTGTTTTCTTCCAAGTAAACTCACATGTTTGTTGAGAAAGTTCTGATGGCTGTGAGAACCACTATCAAGACATTTACATAATAGCAACTAATACCATGTACAGCTGAAGAACTGGTTTTGCAAGTCTCCCATACAATCCTCCAACTCTACTGGACTTCTTGCAGTAATCCCCTAACCACTGAACTAAACTCTCTAAGGCTACACCCAGTCCTCCAGGCATTAACCCCTGGAGCTCCTCTTCCATGGCTTCAGCCCTGCAAGTGTGTTTCGAGGCTGGATTATGCAGCTGCATTACAAGTAGATGTCCCCAAAATATCTGCAAGGAACTGGGTTCACTTGCTCTTTGCTGTAGAGCTGGAAAACAGCTAGAAACCCACTATGCTTAATTACCCCTTATTTTTTTCAGCTGAGTGGTGAACTTTGGGAAGGTGATGAATTTCCCTTATTAATGACAATTACAGACAAGGAAAATGCAGGAACTAATTCAACATACCAGCAGCCCTGCAGTGACATGATTTGAAATTAAAACTACCGTAGAAATGAATATTGAAGGGGACATACACAATGCAAGAGCTGAGAAAGTCCTTTCTCATTCCTTTGCTTTCCTGAATATGCAAAGTCATCCTCAGAGTTGTCAAAGATATATCTGCAACACAGCTGTGTCATTTGCATTTTGCCAGCCTATCTGCAGAGCTCAGCACAAAGAATAATCTTAAATCAATGTATGCCAATGCTTGCTTAAGGAAAGAATAGACGTGCTTGCACTAATACACTGTCCAGCAAGGCAATACACTGGCACATTAACTCAGCCTGTTAAAACAGATACTTAAGCAAGAAAATGTCTCTGATATCACAAGAATCACAGGTTGTTTGCCTTCAGAAGACACTGCTAGCTGTTCTGATTTGGTTTGAACTCCCCTACTCTAAAGGGCAACATTTTGAATAATTTTGCTGTTGCCAACACATGTTTTCTACCTTCCAACAGTGACCTCAGCCACATTCTGATTCCTGATACCCTTAGCATATGGATTTCTTAGAGGAAGTGTGTCCGGTTGTTGCTCCTCTGTGCTTTCCCTTCCTTATTGCCTCCCACGATCCCAGCTCTTTGGGTATGGCAAAGAAGTCAGCAGACTGGACAGGCTGTAAAGGTCCCTGTCCTTCCATAGCTAAACCCAGTCACATTCTATTTCCCTTGTCCTCTGTACAACGAAAAAGACCTGCTATAGCCTATGGAGTGATTCAAGGATTAAAAGAATGAAGGTTTAACCCTGCTGTAGTTTACAATTAAAATCATTGTGGCTTACCAGGAAAGTAATTTGGTAGGTAATGTACAGGGATTTTTTTGAAGTAAAGTGAAAAAAGTGACTTGTAAGGTAAACAAATATTCACACTGACTTGTGAAAAGGCATGGATTGAAAAATAGGCCTCGTCAATCCATACTTCTCTATAAGGATACATCTCCAGGAAGCCACAAGCATCATGAAACCACTCCTACATTTCCATACAATGTGGCAGTCAGTCAAGACTGTCCAGAATTCCCTTTCCTATTCACCTTCCAAATGTATGAACTAAAACTCACTTGCAACAATACATTTTTTTTTTTTTTTTTTTTTAATATCCAAAGATTGTCTTCTTTTATTCATACTAAGTAGAGGTAAGGACTTCAGGGAAGTCTTTTCCCTTTGTTGTTTGATCACAGACATTCTCCCTGTAAAGCTCTTCTGAAGAACTTCTGCTTTTTGCAGCATAATGCAAAGCATTTCACACAGAAGGTTTTTGAGTTTGTGCCTTGGAGAGAAGCCGTACAACAGGTGTTCCTCCTTGCTTTGTTTACCTGAGCTGACTACTCGCGGCTCAAAACCATATCCTTAAGAAAACAAATGATGGAGCATGTAAGCATTTGCATGGAAAATTTGATATTGGGCTTGAAGCCCTTTCTTGTTAAAGCAGCAGAATGCTCCCATTGACTGTATGCAGGGTTGTGTTAGCACAGCTGTGAACACTTCAGGGAAGTGGGAGAAAGAGCCACAAATAAAGAATTAGCAATTACTATCTAGCTCATAATGAAACATACAGATATGTCCCAATCAACTTAATAATTCTCAGTCTGAACCAGGAAAGATAAAATAGTGGTAAGTTAATTTAATAGTTCTTAATGGTTCTTTAGCATCTTCCAGCTGGGAATCTCATTGCTCAGTGTGATTAATGTCAGCCTCAAAAGAAAGCACAAGGTCAAAAATTACTCCAAGTTTATGAACTTAAACTCCAGACAAAACAGAACAATGATGAAATGAAATAGCTGAGGAGGAGAACAATCAATAACTCTTCTATCTTGTCGGAATTCAACTCTGCAAAATTAATACCAGATAAGAAATCATACAACACAGCAAGGGGTACTTGGATTTACAAGGATCTACAGATTTCTCTAAATATTGTCAGTTTGTAAGACTGTGTACATTGAGCGTAGGAATTACTAGCTAGAGGCAGCAATTTTAAAACAAAGAGCAACCTTCAATAGATCCACAGGAATCTCAGAAATAATTAGGGCTGTAACTGGAAGCACAAAGCCCAAAATAATCAAGTATGAACACCGAAGAAGGATTAGTTTTAAACTACACAAATATGATGAGAACAATGCCAGTGTAAATAACAAAAGAGGACACATCCAAATTTTGATGGATAAGACTATCAAGATGTTAAAGATTAACCAAATCACATATCTATGTTCAAAAACCAACCAGACCTTTGAGATAAGCAGTCATTAGACATAACCTTATGAGGAGCTTCATTTTGTGCATTATAAGATACAGAACAACAACTAAATAGCAAAAGGAAGGAACAGCTATGCTGCCCCTTAAAAAGCAAAACCAAAACCCCTATAGTGCTAGAGACCAGGAAATAAGGCTTCTCATAATAAGGGACTCATTTATCACCAGTAATGAACTGAAAATGGAAGCACAGATGACTAAGGATTCATTGTGTCAGATTTACGTGTAGAAAGTTTCCCAAGTATATCATTACTGACTGGGTCACAGCTTTAATATCACTGACCTAAAGTACAACACTGCAAGAGTGACAGCTTGGAAAAAAGAAAAAATTCTTTATCAAGCCCCAACTGTTTGTTTGTCCTACCTTCATTTAATGTGTTGGTGCAGCTGCTTTGGGCAGGAAATAAAAAATACTTCTGAAGCAACATTATACATCTCATGTGTTCCTAGCGTGATTGGTTCCATATTGTTGGGGCCCTCAAGCGCCTCTAGCAGAGATCCTCAACAAATTTAAACATGTCAAACTGGATAAAATCAGAAATAGATGCTTTATCCCTACAGGCTAGGACCATTGCTACCCAGCACTGAAATTTCAACAGGGAAGATGATGCCCTGGCTTCAATCTGAGCACAGGGCTCGAGCTCTGAGGTGGCTCTCAGCAGCCCCATCCAAGCTTCTGCATGCCCTGTGCCTGTAGGGCTCCTCTCTGGTCCTGGCTGAGCCCTCAGCACCGGGGTGCCCCAGCTGTGACACCACTGGCATCTGGGCCAGCAGCCCCCAGCCCTTGCTGGGTGCCACAGATGGGCGACAGCTTAGAGCACTGCAGATGTGACACTGGGCCAAGCAAATGTCCCTCAGCAATGCTTTTACTGTCTGGGCAGTGGGGAAGCTCAGAGTCTGGTTAGGTGTCCTGTTGAAAACTTCAGTTCACTACAAAGACCTTTTAAACACAAACAGGAGGAAAAGAATTTAGGTGTCTCACAGAACAGAGTACATCAGAAGATGAAGGCAGTGATAATCACAGAGCCGTTGATCCAGACCTGTACAAATAACTTATCAATGGCAAACAGCAAATGGCTCACCATTCAATGATTCACCATTGCTACTATTGAATTTAAACTATTAAATTTAAATTTGAAATGATTGAGTTGTGGCCAAAGGTTTGATCGTTTGAAACTGCAGCATATCATGACACTGAATATTTTCAGGCATATCCAAGATTATTCCAACTAGTACACTGAACTTCTATTATAAAACAGAGCAAAATGAAAAGGCATTTAGTATTTCCACTGGCTTCAGGTTTATTTTATTTTGGTGGGAATATAGGTAAGAAAATTATGGAAAAAGGAGACAGGAGAACAATACAAAAACACAAGAACCTTAGAGAAAGAAATGCATATTTAGCGTATTGAAAGCAATTAATCATATTTCATTTTAGGAGGCCAGACTACAGAAAATTCCTGGAAAACACTGTAATTTCAGAAGGCGCTGGATATGAATAAAGAGAGAAACACATTGGATCAAATAACACTTCCAGCTAGAGACCAATCTGACACTGACCACTAGCTCAAAAGTAAAACAGCACAGAATGCTACTATTTTATATTTCAAATAGGACAGAAATGCCTCAGAAAATAGTGAGAAAGTTTAAACTTTAAACCCAAAGAAACTACAGAGTTTAGCCCATCATTCCTGTTACTCAAGCTTTACAGTCTATTTAACTCTACCAGAACTTGTGTTGCACTTCTACAACTGTAGACTGAGCAAGTAGATGTGATATAATCTTGAAAGTTTAACACTGGAGATAAATAAGCTGTAAGTGAACACAAATGCTCAAAACTGAACAAAACTGAAGCTTTAAACTAGTCAGTGAGAAAGACTTCACACTTGAGAAAAAGAATTTTTCAAAAGCACTTCAGGAAAAGCTTTTAAAACCATTAAACACTTTAGACCTTTTATCTTAGCTACAAAATACTGAGCAATGAAAACAGAAACATTTTTTTATTAGAAATAATAGAATTAAAACCAATCTAACATATTTTCCTCATAGTTTTTGTTTTTCTAAATGTCTATGATTCTGAAAATGCATTTAGTCTCAGAAAAGGGACACATACAATATAAAGAAATTTATTTTCAATGATGAGAAGGAAACTGGGTAAAATAAATAAATAAATAATAATAAAAAAATTTCCCATAAGCATTGACTGAAATGTTAACTAGTTTTGCACTGATTTGCACTCATGCCTAAGAAGGCTCCCTAGGTAAGCTTTGATTTAAGCTTTTCTCCTCAGCTTGAAACTTGAATGTAATTATATTTGACAAGATTCAGGTTGAGTGTCTCAGGGTCCTGCCTCCCCAGTCATCCCAATCACAGTCCTAGACAAAACCTTTCTCACTTTCCTAGAAGACTCCCATCACATGTATCTTTCTCAAGGCAGCCAAAAAACAGAAGATGGTGTATAGCAAAATCTTGTCCTAATATGCAGACAAAATGCAACTGCATCTCACATCCTCTGGTTCAGGCAGAGCTTTGAGATCCCTTCCATCTTTTTTTAAGATGCTGGTTAAGATCAGCAAGCGAATTCAGAAAAGACTAGAGCAGGAGATCCAACAGATGCTGACTATGTGATAGCAGAAACCCTATTCTGTAGAACATCAGACTAAAATAAAACACTTCCTAGCCCTTCCTCATCCCACTAATCTTATTTCATCAATATATATTTCCTAATCTGAATTTTTGACATTAATAGAAATTTCATATTTCATATTTCTTAAATATGAATGACTAATTCCACTATTTGGATTCTTACAATTGAAAGTAAAGGACATTCATAAGTAGAAAAAAATTGCACTCAATGAAAAATGCTATAGGCACATGAAGATTTTCCTGATGATATACTATCAAGGAAAATTTAGTCGAATTTAAACTGTCCCCTCATTTATCATATCCTGTGGGCAAGTCAGTTAATGGCTATATTGATTCTCTTTTGTGTTCATTCTTATATGCATCATCCAACCAAGGTGAAGGCAACCATGAGATATTAATTTTAGAGAAAAACATTTCAATGATAAATGTTTGAAATTTCAGTTTAGGAATGATTATTGTACAATGGATCTGCTGATCTTAAATTATAGGACGTACAGGTATAATCGCACCAGGAAATATCACATTAATAAATACTAGGTGATCCCTGGAAGTGCTGTTCTGCTAGGAACTGAAAGGGACTTGAACAGAATTGTATCAGCTGAGGATCTGGTACATGCTGAGTGCCACTTTCACACAGAACTCAGGGGTACTGGATTGACTGCGAACCTTTGCTCAAAGTGCAACACGAAATTCTGAGTACAGCTTGAGATATCTGAGACCATGGTTTGTTTGGCCTGGCGGTATCTGAAGATTAAAAGAGGGAAAAATATTCCATTTCTATGCACATCAGATTTCAGGCAACTTAAACGGTGTTTTCTTTTTTGCTCCCATTGAAATGTAAAGTGCAGTGCACATGACTCTCACCCTAATGTTTGTCTGTTTTGAAGAAGGATGATCAACAAAAGAAAGGGAAATGATTTTTCTTTCAAGGGCAGAAAGGATGCACTGCACTTCGTGCAAATGGCTTCAACCTGCCAGGAAAGGTATAGAGCAGACTGAACTAATACACAACAAAAATACTGCTCAACAAATCAAATACTACCCTATTAACACTATATGTCTTTTAAAAATTCTAGAAGCAGCGTAATTTCTTTTCTTTGGCCTCCTCCTTACAAAGTGTAATTATTCCTGTGCAACTGGTTTTCATTTTTCAACTTAACAGTTCAACTAATGATCAATCCTTCATTCCTAGACCAATTCAATCAGTTATTATTTTATTCAATGTGCATTTATGAAGTTTAATCTTTGCAAGGATCTTTTTGATATTTTCTTTATTAAAAACCCTTTCTCAGCAGCAAGCATTCTCCCCGAACAAGCCTGAAGACTCCTGGCATTTTTTTCAATGCTTCACCTTGTTCAGTGTTCCAGGTTTTGCTAGCAGAAAATAAGACAAAGTTTAAGATGCGTATGTGTGAAAACTGTGTTCACACAGGCTTCCCTTAGCTGCTTCAAGGTCAAGGGAAGCTGCAAGTTGGGAGGTGGAGTTTATCTTCCCATCTTATTTCATCTCTTTGGAGAAAAGAGAAAGGGAGCAGAGAGAGCACACATTTGGTCCAGTCTGCGGCTCCTTTTCAGAAAACAATTGATTTCTTTTGTATTTTTATTACGGGAAAAAGTGAAAACAGATATCTGAGGAAAACAGAACCAGATCTCCTGTTGCAAGGACACTCGGTGAAATCCGGCTGGTGTCTCAGGCAGTGCTCAAGCACAGGGAAAGCCTGGGCTTGAGAAGAGCCCCCGAGAGCTGCAGCTGAGGCTGGAGCCCCAGCGGGGTCAGGGAGGTGCCTCCGGGGAGAGCTTCCAGGGCCCCTTTGGAGCTGAGCTACAGCTGCTGCTGCTGCTGGGAGGGGAGGAGATGAAATTATAGCGTGGAAAGGGGAGGCTGGCAGGGGAGAAAAGCAGAAAGTCTGAAGAGATGAAAACACAGAGTTTCACTTTCATCCATCTAATATTCTCAGGAATCCCTTTAGGGGGATGAAAGCCATTCTCTTGATTCCTCTGTCTTTATGTTTTGCAGGCATCTACAGACAACAGAAATCAAGTTATAATGAACAAGAATTAGAAACAGTACAGACTGCTGCCTCAGTCTCATTGAAATGAGCGTGGGAAGACACAGGCTCCTTCAACAAACCTTGTGACCAGTTATTTTAGTCAACAGCAGCAGCTAATACGCAGTTATGATATGACACCTTCTACTTCTCCCAACCAAAAACCTCTGCAAGTAAAAAAGCCTCTTGTACACTGTTACAGTCACAAAGCCACAGACTTGAAACTTGGGAAATTGTAGAAGTGAAGAACGACTGATGTCACTACAACTTCCCAAGGCACTTCTTAGTCATTAATACCATGACCCTTCCAGAGTGTTTTCCCAGCGCAGAGCACAGATAACCAGCAAGTGGAGTACAAAATGTTTGAGGTGTACAGACGCTGAATGATGATCAGGAATCAGACTTTAAAACCATTGCATTCGCAGACACCACTACTGAAGGCTCTCCAAAGGTGTACTAAGACATTTCCCTCAGAAGTCTGCAAGGTGGAGAAGGCAGTGTTAAACCTCCATTTTAGCAGGACATCTGAGATGTCACTGTGGCTAGAGAAAAGTTATCTGAAGAAAGCTGCTCTCCGGATTTCCACAACCAAGGCTTCCAGCCCCACCCCATATGTAGAAGCCTGTAGAGCTGAAGCTAATACAGGGAGCAAAAGGACTCTGATGAATGTCCTAATACCCTGGTGATCTTTTGGGGCTTTCAGTCTGCTGTCTGATGGCACAAGGTTGATTCGTTTCAACGTTTTAGCCTAGCTAGCCCAAGGCACCAAGCAAGCCAAAGATATTATAAAGCCTAAATGGGGACATCTCCTGGCTTCGTGAACATTTCCAGGCTAATGAATACCTAGCTGATTAGCATACAAAGGAGCATTTACAATTTTTATGAAAGGATCAGTAAGCATGCAATTTTTCCCTTCCACTGACTGTGTGCAAATAATATAATAGTTAATCTGTAATATTCTGAGTAAGACACAAGTTTAATGTCTGCCTTTTCAAAATACATTTAAATATTATAGTCATTTTAACAAAACTAGGTTTATGTTTATATGACTACCATGAAATGAAATATAAAATAGAGACTTTGATTGCTATCTCCTATTTTTCTCTCTTCTTCCTAGTCCTTCTCCCAGCAAAGCAAAATGTAAACCCTATTGCCATTTTTAAGTATGGATGTGAAAGAAAATTGCTGAGGAAAAGTTTTGTATGAGCTGCAGAAAAATAAGGTCAGGTTTACAAAAGTTCTTTTAATTTACAGGAAACAGTTTGTGACTGATTATTTGGGAAGAAAACAAAGAAAATTTATTTTAGAGACTGCTGTGGCTCCTGGAATCAAGCTTAAAGAAGAGGAAATCTTAAGGAGTGACAGACATTTTGCAAGTGACAGACATTTTGCTAGCCTAGAAACCATCTCAGCTGCTTAGTTTTGAAATCATATATCTTAATCTGTCACTTTCTTGCTGAGTTACCACGATTAGATCAAAACTACTCAAATCCAGACAGGTTCTAAGATGCCAGAGACCTGTGTGGATCTATTCCTGAGCCTCTCTTTACCCATTCTATCAAATGGGAATAAAAGACTAATGAATTATATAATTTGCATGTCCATAGCAAATTGAAATGTGTCTTCATGTCTTTGTTATTCCTATAAATTAAACACACAATAGTTAGGTAAAAGTCTGGAAATTTGTCAAGTTATGAAGCATAAATTTTTCTAAGACATTTCTTAACCACTGAAACTTTCAATACTTAAGAAGGTTAAGAATTGTGCAAGTACAATTCTTGCCTAACTGCTCTAATACTTCAAGGAGGACATTGCATTGGCATTGAATTACATCTTCAGAAACATCAGATGCTGTAGCCTAAAAAAGAAATCGTTTTTGTGAGCCTAAATTTGCCACTACTCCTGAAACCCAGTGCTTTTCTGAGCCTGCATAGGTATTCACTATGTTGTAAAATAATTATTTATTTCATATAAGATATTCACATCTTAGAAATGACAACAGGAATTTTCTTTAGCAAAAAGAGAAATACTAATATGGTAAGCATTTTTTTCCCCTGCAAGTTTCTTAAATGATTAAATGACAACTAAGTCTTAAAAATGCAGCTTTCTTACTATGAGACTTCTAAGCTAAAAAAATGTAACTTTGCCTACCAAATATGAGCACAACATCTTAACAAATTAGGTTTTCTCATTGCTTTAAACTAGTGTCAAAATGGTCTCTGGTATTTCTGCTACTACAGAATTCCCCAGCAACATTAAACACAACGTTTTGCAATACCACTGTGATCCTTAAGTGACACAAACTGGATATATTTTCCTTCTTTCCAGTGTCTCACTGCATACAAACCCCACATTTTCAGAAACCTCATTAGCAGCTTCTAAGACTGTTGGCTCAGCTTCTGCTAATTATGAAATGAACTGCAAAATGAGGGGGTGTTTTATTCCCTATTACATTGAAGCACCCCTTGTCACCTCCCAGACGGATTTACAGGATCATGTCCAGGTGAAGAAGCTACAGCAGCTTGCTTTTTTGTAATATAAGAAGTTAGTGACATTTTAAATATAGCTAAAGGTCTAATTTGGAAAAAAAAAAAAAAAATAAATAATGTGGTCTAAATATTTTTAGTTCACAAAGCTTAACTGCAGCACACCCAGGTTATTCTCAAGACAAAGAAGCCCAGATAAAAAAATCTTGGCATCTACAACTGCCAGATGGAGGGTCCATGTGTCATTGTTGTGGGGTAAAATTATCTTCCAATTTTTTCCCCAAGTTATTTATAATGTATTGACATTTTTGAAACTCTTTTTCTTTCAAATCTGAGAAGAGGAGAATCACATTATTTTTGAGTCCAGAAGCAGAGAAAAATAAAATTAGCTTGAAAAACTCCAGCCAAAGTTTGAAAAGGCTTTTTTCAGGCATAAAACCAACTTATTGAGGCCTAATGTTGTGGGACTTTCCATGGCTTGAGGCTAATGCTCTCCCCAAGCAGGGCTGAGGGTCCATCCTTTCTCATGGTTTGATGCTCCTGTTTCTAACCTTCATGGTTTGTTAGCCAGGTGACCTTCAACCTTTGATCCTGGGAAGACTATTAGCGGTGACACCCGATTTGCCTCAGGAGCAGGGCTGCAGGGGAGCAGTCCCAGGTGCACTATAAATGCACCTTATCACATCATTCTACAATTAATCACTGGGATATCAAAATGCACTCAGAATGTGCATATATAAATATATTATAAATAAATACATGTGAATACAAATAAAAATTGGCATTTAGGGGAGATAAGTCAAGCTGCATCCATTATAACTGCTTTGACCCAATTTTATGCATGTATTCCCCACTCATTCTAATCTGAAATAGGATTTATGTCTGTACTTTGCTTCAAGCAAAATCTTAGTGCCGTGTCTGGGAAGTGCTCTTTAAACGAAAATGTAGAATCAGTGACACAAAATTCTGGAGCAATTATCTCTGTGTTTCAGAAGCTTTTGTTGAATTGGGGTGTAATCCTAGCTCTTTTGACTACAAACTAACATTTCAAAACTTGGGACAAGTTTGACTGCATGCCAGGGAAACAATTCAACACCTGCCATATTTGGGGCATTATTGTAATAGCAATAATAAATAACTTCCCAGAGCCTAGAGCTGTTTTAAATCATTTCCAATGAGAAACAAAACAAAACAAAACAACCCAACTTATACCTCTTTTTAATTCCCTCTGTTTCTTCCCTTAAAGATTCACAAAGGTATCTTCTAGAAGATTTCTTTCAGGATAGAAGACTAAAAGGAAGCTCTCTATAGTGATAATGTTTCACTAGTTAAATTCTACTATGTTAGATGCAGTTGTAAAATGAAGATGTACTTTATGTAGGAATGCTGTATCTAGATATAAACTTGAAAACAATCCTAGAATCACATTTCTTTTTTTTTTTTTTTTCAATTTAAACCATAATGAAAATGAAAGTGTATGCCTGAGACAGGAAGAATAATAGCTATGACAAAAAAAGGTCCAAAGAAGATGCCAAAATACCATGGTTCTTTAAGCAAGTAAGACAAAACAGTATTGTTTTACCAAGCTTATGGAATTTGAAATATATGTTACACACACAACACACCATGATTCAAAACAGCTGGCCTATCATTAAAGACAGTTAAGAAAAGATTTTATTGATAATTGCAACTTAAAATGGCTCCATTGAAAAAACTGTGATATGAACAAAAAGCCTCATCTCACAAAGTCTTTTGTCCTTTTTATAATGTGCTGTGGGAAGTCCCATTGACCTCATGGCTTTGCAGGTTAAGCAGGCAACCTCATCTTCTCTTTGTGGTTTAGTTTGCTTGTGATCCAGTAAATGAAGAACTAAGAACTGCCAGGCTCAAAACTCTGCATTTTTATTTGGGGGCCAATAATTATGTGAACTCAAAGGAAGGGAATAACAGATAACGAGAGTAGAGTCACAAGGAGATAAAAGGAAAAAAAACCAAAAAATTGGCCGAGAAATGAGCCCCAGCTGCTGACTCATAGAAACATTTCTCTATAAAGTTCATGATGATGTTGCATAGAGATTCAGTATGTGTGTGTGACAGATGAATAATCTATGGATTAAGAGTCATAGACACAATTAACATCCTTCCTTTTAAATTTTAATGATTATCAAGCATGGAAGTTTCCCTCTCTTTGTTTTGTTTTTTAACAAGAAAATTTATAGGTTGTATTACACACACTTAAGAGTCTCTAGAGAGTCCCCATACCTACTTTGACTGTATGTATTACCCTTTGGTAGTATTGTTATATAAATAGTCATAAAGAAAGGGGGAAAAAAAACCCCAAACAACCTTTTTCCAGAATACTTTCTGTGAACTTAAGTAGTTAGAAATAAATATTAAGTCTACATAACGGATACCTTCCTCTATATTAAGTGAACATAAGAGATACCTTCCTGTATATTAAGTCTACATAACAGACACCTTACTGAGGGAAAGATAAACTCTTAAAAAGTATAAAACCAGCTTTCAACTTTCTGCTTCTCATATTACACCATTCCCAGCAACACAGGCAAAACCTTTCTTGAAATTTCTCTGTCATCTTTGCTAATAGAGCTGCATCACTGACACCACCACAGTTTAAAAGCACCAAGGAAGTCATCAACATCCTTTGATATGCAGTCTACAAACACCTAATCATATGGCAAGATGCATGAAATATTCCAACTTCAACAGAATAGTGAGATTTATATCTTAAAACAGCAGTTAAGTACACATTTTGTTCATTTCAATAGGGCTTAAGCATGTGTTTAGCAGCCTTGCTAAACGAGGAGAAAAGTGCTGAGAAATTAATATTGGTTCCACGTCTGAATTTCCTGGTGTCTCAAAAAGGACAGATTTTGCAAGTGGCTCGTAAATGCATTCATTTATTATTACATATTCACTAATAGACTTGTTCTGGGGAGTCCTATAATAGTACAGTGCAGATTCCTCAGATTATGCAAAAAAATCAAAATACCTATTATATGCAATGTCTTTCATGTAAAATGATATGCCAACTTCCATAATCATTTGCTATTCTCTCTTTAGAAAAAAATGGTATCTTTTAAACCTCCTAATTATAATAACAAATAAAAAGACCTTTTTAGTAATAAGGAAGGAAACTGGCACAGAATCATAATAAAGAAAAGCCAGCTGAGGAGCCTGCTAGAAAACAATACTATGTATAATTGGTGTTTAATTATGCAGAATTAACAAATGGCAGCAGCACTGGTTGTATTACTTGACCAGGGCTCTTTGCCAAGTCAACAAGCTGGTTTTAATGTAGGAAGTAACTCATTCAGTTATCTGTGCCTTTGAGCAGGGCCCTGACTGCTGTGTTCTCCATCTGCGTTGCCAAAAACATTTAGCAGAAGAAAGAAATCTGTTGATTTGCTAAAGCAAGATAAATTTTGGTCATTGATATGGGTGAATGCACCAATAAGATCATAAAAAAGTTTTCTAAACATTTTATTCATCTGGTGCCAATGGTTTAGTAACACCATGAGAGCTCAAAGTACTAATTAGTATGAATTTCCAGGGTTGATATATTATACAATGGAATATCGAACATGTTTATTTGAATATATTGCCTCCACTAATCCCTCCCCTCTCCATACACACATATTTGAATGTATTTAGAAACATGGTTAAATATTTATGTTCTCTAGAGCCTCATTAAATAATTTTCTCCTATGGTAAGCAATCAATTTGCATTTTGGAATGAACACAACTACGATGACATGTGGGAGAAATTCATGGAAAGAATCTGCCAATGTGCCCACACTCACAACTGACCCTTGTGACTAACCTGAGCACACACCTCACCAGCAGCATTTAGTATTAAATGCAGATAAGAAAAACCTTTGGGGGAAGGAGAAGGGAACAAAAACTCTTGAAGACCCCCAAAAGCATGTAGCAGTCTGGCCTTCCCTCTGAACTTCTCTTTCATGTGTAGGTTTCTTTGGGGGTTGTCACCGTGATAACAGTAGCAGTAGCAGATGTACTGGCAAATGAATGAAAACCTTCAAAGAGAACGCACTGACATGTGTATTTACGGTGTATATTTTGCTATTTGCAGGAAGACAGAAAATTACTGAAAGCCAAGGAGAGAAAAGCAGAATTTGGGGTTTGGCAGAACAGAGAATGCAGATTTATAATAACAATTGGGAAAGTCTCTGTCACCCAAACTCCTCTACAGATTTGCACAGATTCAGGTTCACCTGGAGTTGGTAATGTTAAATCCTAACTAGTTTTCTCTTAGGTCAGACCAGGACTTGGATTGCTACTAGGCATGGTGAACTACCCTCATCTGAAGCTCTGGGAGGAAGGTTAATTTTTCTCAGTCTTTCTCATGAAGAGTCATCGTAACAGAAAACTGGATGCAACTGAAGAAAAATTAAGAACAGGAGATTGGTCTTTGCTTCCAGTGCTTCTCAGGATGACTGAGTGCATGCAAACCAAGGACAACAACCTATGGAGTACCAAATGTGACACAGGACTAAATATACATTTTTACATCTTTTATATCTTTAAAAATAATGGACTTTAGCATTCAATACTAATTTAACCCCCATCTTTACTGGCAAAGAAAAGCAGTTGTCTCCCTTTTTTTTTTCTTGCCGTACTGTTTCAATGACATTCAGCGTCATAAAAATCAAGTCTTAAATCCACAGCATGTTATGTTTGGAAAGAGAAAGTTAAATAAAAATGCTCCTCCGTGTGTGCATGTACATCAGTACACGACATTACAAAGTTGAGCTATTTCCAACGCAAACACAAGTAAATCTGGACATCCTCATATAGTCACTGTTTTATAGGCCTAGTAAAACTTGATCAAAATCCACTTATACTCGTTGGGTGTGTGACTTAACCTTTAGGGTAGATTAATTAGATTAACAGACCGCATACTGTAGATTCCAGTACTTCCTCAATGGCTATTAAATTACACAGAAGGAATTATGTTTTAAAGTCCTGCTTCCTTAAATCAAATTCCAACCGTCACCTTTCTTTCATTTATTAGACTGCAAAGCTCTTGTTCCTTTCTTAATAAAAACTGAACCTGTGTTAAATTCCATCCTTAGTACTTGACGTTATTCATCATTTCTGTGCTTAGGATCAGATAACTACAGAATCTGATCTACAGATTGAAAACCTGAGAATCTACCAGGAATCTGAGTCTACACTGAGAAAACGTGCTTCATAACAGGTATTCTACCAAAGGAGTGAAAAAAGTGGTACTTCATTTGCGAAGACTCAGAGAGTAGCAGAGTATTCTCTATTTTAAGTGTCCAGTTTCAAAATGTTTTCCAGAGACTGAATAAAAATTCTGTATGCTTTCCCAGTATTCCCAGACATGAGGGAGCCTGGGGGTGCCCAGAAACATGAGCAGAATATCCAGTATTCCTCAAAAAGCACCGGAGAAACTGTACTCACAACGCAACAAGGTAAAAAGAGAAAAGGTTTAGAGCTTTCTTGCTCTTGTATCTACCTACAGACTGTTCCCAGGGTATTACAAACAGCACTATCGTTAAGAAAATATGCTAAGCTTTAAAAATTAAGATCTGAGCTGAGATCTCTGTTCTGAAAAGGCTGTACAGCTGGGAGGAATATAATAATAGCAGTGCCAAGAGAAGGTCAGCCCTCTGCACTCCTTTGATTCAAGGAGGGAGAAGAAGATGGAATCTAAAGATCTGTGACACAAGAACATTGCTATGGATATAGGATCTACTGCACACCTGCTGATGCACACTCTTCCACAAAAATGCCAGCATGCTCCTGCTGACAATATTGCTAGAAATATTGAAAAACTATGGAAGAGTCTGCCATAGTGTGGTTTTTTTAAGCTTTCAGGACGCCAAGACCACCTTTGAAGCAGTGCCCCACAGTCCACCCCGAAATACACCAGTGTGTGCCCAACCTTGGTCCCCATCAATGCTCCAGCCATTTAGGACTGCCCCATAAGAGCATCAGAAATTCTTGTCATCATCAGGACACTGCAGTCTTGTTCTTTTCCTGCAGCTCCTTTGTGGCTTGTGATTAATTTTACAGCACACTCCCAGCTTTCTCACTGCATTTGCTGCCGATGGGGCTCTTCCTGTGCTTCCCATATTGCTGGAAGTGGGTGCTGGCAAATCCCCTTACAGGTAGTAAAGTTACTGTAGCAGCAAGGCCAATCCATGGCTCCCAGTGTTAGGCAAATTGTCTTTCAGGGTAGCAACTTCCCCACGATTGTATTTCTCCCAAGCTATGTAATTAAATCCATATGGCTTCAGTAAATAACAAAGCAGTCTTGGAGAAAAAGCTTGATGAGTAAAGACAAAAGGCTCCTTCACCTTTCTGTACAAAACACTAAAACCCACCTACCTGCATACATTTTTAAGACAGAAATTTCATTCCTAGCAGCCAGGCAGAGCCTCTAAGCAGCCTGAGACAAAGAGGGTTTGGAAAAATGGATGAAAAAGCAAATCCTGACAGCCCTGCACTCGTGTGATCAGGTAGCAGAGCCCAGGAGGGGAGCCTGCTAAGGCAATTAAGAGCAGGTGACACTTGCCAAGAGAGACTTCAGTCTTTGGGCAATTCATGTTAAGAGAGACTTTGACAGACCCTACAGAGCAACCCAAAACTACCCCAAACTGCTCAAAACTTCTTCAGGATATGAATGGAGTCCCACGTCTGGCACAAAGTGTGACAGATTGTGAAGCGTTCTTACCATAATCATGACAGTGAATAAAAATATTCTTTAAATAGTGTTATTTTATTCTACTGGACTTTCATGCCCTGCTGATGCTGACATTTTTCTTCTTTGCACAGCAGGAAAAGGAAGTGTACATATTTTACACTGTCTATTCCTGCTATCCTAATTTGGATATACCCTCCATACCTACACCCTCCATAGTGATCCAAAGCACCTGAAGTAAAACTGTGACTGGAAAAGCCTGTCATCATTTATCAAGGACTTGACAGCTAGAGATAAGCAGCTAAATATACAAAATTGCATGTCTGAAATAGGTGACATGATACTGCACTGTAAATAATGCTGGAGGGTTTCCACCCCCAGATGCTCACAGTTCTAAATCAGAAGAGAAGCAAACCAGAGAGGCTGAATTTGCTGTGTTCCACGAGTTAGCAGCAGAGAGGGAAACAGTACCCTAAGTCTGTTCTCCATTCACTAGACTTCATTTGCACAGCCAAAGGCCTTCATATGATCGCATTTTGGAGTTTAGCAAAAAATCCCTCCCTAAAGAAAATTTTACCATGAACATTAGGGGGAAAAAAAAATCCCCCAAAAACATCCTTCCGTTTTCCTTGAATCCATGAAAAATAAAATTCTTTAATGCCTTCATCTTCTCACTTAAAATAGAAATCTGCATTCTGGACTCTATTTTTCTCCCATTTGATTACCATATTGAGTCTGGGGAGAGGGGGGAAAGGCACACAGTGAAAGATACATTCTTTGAATGAAAAAAGGAAAAATTCTTAGTGTCACAGATGGCTGTCAGGATGAAACGAAGCCTGTGTCTGCTGAGGAAATCAGACCTTAGTGTGAAATCTGAATAGAAAGGAACATAGCAGAAGGCAACATTTCAAAAGGAGTTCAACACCAAGTGGCATTGTGAGGGTTAATTTACTGCCAGGAACTGCTGGGCTTTTCATTCTCAGTAGACACACAATAGACAGCTCCCAAAAGTACCCATCATAATCACAGATGCTGGGGATTAATGCTAAAATGAAAGCTTCATGAATATTAAAAATATCAAAACTGCTAATGATGTAGCAGAGTTTGGAATAACAACCAATCTGAAAATCTAAGAGTGTGCCATGCAGACATAGTGAGACACTGTCTTTTTAAAACTGATTAAACCTACTCAATTTGTAACAGAAAGAGGCTTATGCATATTAGGAGCTGAACTGAGTGCCAAACTTTACAAATTGCACAGGCTAATTACCATAATTAAGCTTTGGATTGAAGAAGAAAATTCCATTTATCTCAGAATGACTCAGTGGAACTTCAACAAAGAAGGCAAAGTACATCAGATGGTTTGCCTTCTTTTTTTTTTTTTCCTTTTTTTTTTTTTTTTAACCTAAGTGGTGTTTCAAAGGCAGCTCTGAAAAAAATAGAGTGACAGTATAAAAAAAAATTTCTTGAAAACCCCACAGTTTCGGGATCTGATTTTAGAATTTGTTGTAAACCCTCCCCTACTAAGTAGCACAGTAAAATTTGTCCTATTTTTCAAATATAAAAGCCAGAGAGAGGACACTGGGGAGGTGTTTGGCCCACTGGACTCTCCTGCTGTCTCCTGTTTGCCCTCATGCCGATGCAGAGAACTTATCTTGAAGGATGAAATATCAACTACCACATTTTGCGATAAAGATTACATGTTATTGTATTACTCTGAGCTGGATCCAAAGACTTCCAGTAATCTCAGATGGGATTTGGATCTTTTCCGTAGGGAATGGTCAGTCTGAAAGCAATCATAGCACAGCTGTGCAAACTTTTTTAAAGGGTACAGAAAAACGTCTTTCTCGATTTCTTTTCCTATCCCAGTTTAGGGAAAAAATACAATATGAAGTTCTTCCTTAAACTCACCTAGAGTTTTAAGTCAAACATGTGTGAAATTATACATGTGCACAAAAGCAGAATGAAAATGGGAACACTGAGATACTGAGGGAGGATTAAATCTCCCACGTACAATGTGACTGACTTTTCACCCATCACTTGCTTCAGTTTTGTTTGTATTTGTCTAACTTTTGCTTCTATGATGATGTCTATACATTTTTAGTTCGCTTTACAGATTGAGTGCCTTGAATAAAATGGTCCTGAAAAACTGCATGTAGAGTGTGATTTCTAGAAGATAAGCTCTAAATGCATAACCCAAAAGCAAATTAATCAGAGCTGCATTTCACTCAGTGTAGAACTCAGGACTGTTGTAATAGGATCTACCATTCCAGACGTGCTGTAAATACTTGTGAAAAATAAATATGGATTAAAAGCATAGGAAAGCATATGACAGAAAACCAGGTAGAATTAAAGAGATCTCCTTTAAACATAATTTTATGCATCTAGTTCAGAAGAATCATAGGGCCATCAGAACAGAACTCTGCAAAAGGAGACCACAAACCATTTCAAAATGCAGCTGGCTAAAAGAGAGATGTGTGACACAAAAGAAGAGGATAAGAATCTCGTGATGCTTGGGTATCAGCATAGATGCTTGCTGGAGCACATCTTCATTAAAGGATCACCAAAATTATAAAAGAACTTATTATATATAAGTAATAGACGAAACTACCAGCTAATTCCAGTCCAGTATTTGCAGCCATCAAGACCAATTCAAAGATTTAATGTGGTGTTACTCATCTCCTTTATGTAAACCAGACAGAGCTTACAAAGTCCAATCTCATGTAGTGGCTAAAACACAGAAATTACGACCACATTTATTTATTGTGGAATCAACAGATATGATATTAAACCACCAGATCACGGTTTCTTATAAAAACCCTTCCATTTATGTGCGCCACGCCTGTCCCTCTTTCATGTGGCTGCTCACACAACCAGCTCTGAGACAGCCATCAGCAGAAATTCCCCACTCTGCAGACTCATCAGCCTGGCAGAAACGCTACTCTGCATTCTGAATAATCAGAAAGCATTCACTTCACATGCTCAAAATTAGGCTTGTGTTACTTTGTGTGGTGTCAGAAGAAAGACAGACAAGCTGTGGGCACCCTCTCATCATGAGGAATTTCCAGAACTGGGATATGCAAGCGATTATGCTGAAGATACACGTGTGTGAAAAGTTGGGTCTGTTACCAATTTCGTACACAGAAATGTACCACACTCCTTGTACAAACTGGCAATATATTCATCAGACAGAGCAGAAGTGCAAGTAGCAAAGGCATAAGACAATCACAGATTTACACCACTCTCACGCTTTTCTTCTGCTCATCATTGAGAAAGGAAAACACATGCATCAATTATTAACGCACATCATAAGAAAGATTTTTACCTCATTATGAGAATTTTCTTGTTCCTGTCTGGAGCTGTTCCAGACACACAGGTGGCTGTTACCAGATGAAATAGTAACAGAAAAATTCACACTTTAAACTGTCCTAATATGATCACATCAGATCTTTTTAATATCAGTCTCTTATCAGAGACTCAATTTCCTCCTTTTTCCTTAACAGCCCTATGTCCAGGAGGAAGCTCAGTGGCCTGAAACTGCACCAGCAGCTTGTGTCAGGCAAACCACTGAAATGCCCAAGCCCTGCTTTTTAAGCCTTCTCATGGCACAAGAGTTTTCTCTGCAACAGAACAAATTGCTGAGTGACTTCTACAGACAAAAATATACTATTTCATGATTCGGACAGTAAGACACTTGTTGACTGAACTGAAAATCACCAGAAGTTTAATATCTTGGGTAGAAAATGCCAGCACTTAAGATGTGTCCCTGCTTCATCTGATCTTTTGATTGTGGACCATTTGTTGAGTACATGTGGCTAGAATGAACTGTATATTGATCACGTGTTACTTAATAAAACAAACTCTGAAAATTTTCTCAGAAAAATTTTTGTTGCCCTCACTTCAAGGCCAAGAAAAAAATCTTTTTATTCATATGTTTGTAAACAAGCTCTTAAAAAATATATGACTTGATGTTTGCAACTTTTCAACAAAAATACCCACATGCAAGAAGCCCTACTGTGGGGTACTCTCTATTGTTTATTCTTCAGATAAGGACAAGAAAGACAAATTCTAAATTTTAAGTTTTGAGTGACTGATTGCCCAGTTAATGATTGAAGGTTTCACATATATCATTTCCTTACATTTATCTGTTTTCAGTTTTTTGTCTAAACTAGCAAAACCACTTAAAATACCTCAATCCAATCTATAACCTTGAGAAAAAGGCAGAGGAAAGAAAGGCTACAGTTCCATCATTTATTACCTGCAGGAAAAAAATGTCTTCAAAATATTTACAATTAATAAGGATACAGGAATTGTGTATTGCTGAAACTACATTATTAAAGTAATTTAATTCAAGTAATTGTTCTATATTTTGCACTTCTAGAACTAAAATAAAGGCGTATGTGCATGTTTTTTAGAAACTGCAAAATTAAAAAAGAAATAACCAAAACAACCACAAATAAGGTGATGTTTTACCAGCTTAACAAAACATTAAGGATCTTTAGAGGCTGGCATATTAAGACTCAAGAATTGTTATTACAGTTTATAATATGTCTGTTATTTCTAGAATCACTCAGGATTTCCTTTAGTTTTCATTGCATATAAACATGTCCAGTGATGGTGGGCTAAGATCTCCAAGCCTTGCTCTGATGTTTGGAATAAAGATGCTGAAGAACCAACTCCTGCTCCTTCAAGGGGCTAAAAGAACCTGAAATACACCTTTCTTAAAAACTCTCATTCTTGTGCTGGCCTAGAAGGAACACGGCAATTCTACCACCTGATGCTAACGAGGCTCTGGAAGTGTTCCAAAAAGTATCCTATGGAATTGAATGCTTGAATGTTAACCTGTCAGCACAGCAGAGCACAGACACAGAGGTTTTAAAACTCTTGCTTATTTTTAAAGTATTTCCAGACATGGAATAGAAAAAAAAAGCCACTCGAGTCACCTTGAGTCTTTAGTATGAAAAAGCGTAGACATGATCTAAAAGATGTATGTAATGATCCTTAGAGGGAGAAATTTGGGTAATACCCCCAAAGAGTAGAATTTGGAAAAGAACACATCTTTATATTGAACTGCGGGCTATAAATATGCTGAAATGTCATTTATTCTGAATCTTGAATTATGAACAGAATAGTGTCGGGATCTGGATACTCCAAGAATTAAGGAATATATTGCCTATCACCTCTAGGTTAGTGGTTCAAATTCTGTCAGTTCAATAGTGACAGAAAGACAATACAAGGCAGAGGCTGTTCCATGAACTCCACGTGAGCCAGGTAAAGAGTCCAAGAGCAGATCCTGGTACTGTACAATTCCTGAT
This sequence comes from Dasyornis broadbenti, assembly GCA_013397935.1. Lineage (NCBI taxonomy): Eukaryota > Metazoa > Chordata > Aves > Passeriformes > Dasyornithidae > Dasyornis > Dasyornis broadbenti. The sequence continues at coordinate 5,198,099 of VZRN01005622.1, read as the reverse complement.
GAGTAACAGCTGGCACCTGTAGGAACACTGTAAAACTGAACTCCCTAACAAAGACTCACATTATGAAAGCATGCATTTGGAAGCAGGGGCTGCACTTCATTTATGCTGCAGGTTCCAAAGATCCATTTACCTTCAAATGTTGTTAATGTGGCATGAGCACACAGACAAAATCAATATCACCAGGCATCAGATTCAAAAACTCTGCAGAGACCGCTTGTGCTGCCCAGGGAAATGCATTAACTTCACAGAAATGTTCATTTCAATGAAAGGTATTCACCAGTGCTCTTTCTTGCAAAGCAATTAACAAAAATCATAATTTCAGAAAGGGCTATATCGGTGCTAGATGAGTATTATAGTGATGACAACATAAAAACAATGCAAAGATAAAACTATTAGAGTTTTTCATTCTGATACAACTCTAATTTGTACTAACAGGGTTTTTAAAACTTAAAAAAAATTAAAAGCTTTAAGAAGCTTTTTTTGCAAAAGTTGAGAAAAAAAGAGGGAAGAAAAGATAGGAAGATGAGATGACATTCTGACATTTTTTCTAGAAAGCTGATTATTAATAGTAATTTTATGAATTTCAGTTAAAGTTTTTCATTCTAGAAGTTCATTTCTGGTATGCTTCAATGAATTACAAGTTTCAAGTTAGTTTATCTCCCAGGAACCCCAAGGTAAGATTTTTTTGGTTCTAGTGTGGCCAGAGCCTTGGGGAATATGTCAAGGAAGCAAATTCACTGGTGCCGTAAATCAAGCTGGTTTCTAAATTTAATTTCCCATGCTGGCCAGAGTTTTTAAGAAAATAGGAAAGCCAGCTATTTACCACCTACACTGCAGATAATGCAAAGGATTCTGCTAATGCCATCTGGAAGCACAGTTAAAAGTTTAAATTATTTAAGTCATCAGAATTTAAAGGACATGTTTCTGGAACCAGATTTAAGTGGCTCCCAAAGGAAAAAAGAATTAAAATTAATAGGTTCCAAATAAAAAACAATTTAGAAAAATAAGTGATATTATCAATGCTTTTATTCATACTGCACACATCATTATCCTCTTAATGACCTGTTTTCACTTTTAATTTCTCTCAAATTTGGATAAAATGCTGTTTATTTCAGAACCTCAACCACATGACTAATATAACACAGTTTTCCACCAACTTCAAGGCAACAGCTTTCATGGTGTACATTTTTAAAAGAACCTCAGATATTTACTCAGTGAAAATCCTTGGGTTTTTATTTTAAGTTACTCCTTTTCATTAGATCAAGCTGCTTCTATGCAAAGTTTCTACCTCTTCCACAAGTTATATTTTCTATTAGTTCAAAGGCAAAGAAATAAACTTCTGATATATTTTTATCACTGAACTTCTTCCACCAGGGCTGAGCTGCAGTTTTATCCATGCAACTTTTTGTACTACAAAGAGAAGCTAAGTAGATTTATCTTGGTTATAGCATAGGAGAAGTGCTTTGAAGGAGCTGAGGAGCGCATTTAAAATGATAATGCAAAATACTTGGAATATTTAGGAAAAACCTTAAAAAAACCAACAACAAAATAAAATGAACAACAATGCCCCTTCCACAAACACCTTTTTTTTTTTTTGGGAAAGGACAACCTAATTTGTAATACCCGGTGATTTCAATGTGCACCTACTTAGCAAAACCTCTTTTCAAACCAGACAAACTCGCAGATATCTGTACCAAGGCTGGCTACTATTCTCCAACAGTGGACAATAATATTAAACACCTGTTTTTACAGCCTGCTGGATGAACACGGCTGCTTCTGACAGACAAGTACTGGAACTAAACCATCAAATTACAAACCCAGCTAATCTCAGGAGGAACAGAGAGAGGGAGAGAGTGGAAAAGGATACAGATGTCTATTTGTGTGTAAGCAAGTGATAAATCATGAAGCATAACGTTATTTCCTGGCATCTTTTTATAATGTGGCCAGAGACTGATGAAATACAGAACCAGCCATAGTAAATATGATAACTGGTTCTATCAAGCCCAGATTTTTGTCTGTCCTGGCTGTTCAGAGAGCCAAAATACGCCTAATTTATTTGACAGCATTAGAAATGCAAGAAGACTTCTTATAATCCATTTACACTTGGAAGAATGAGTTAACCTTTTATTTAAGAGAAAAGCCTAAGAAGAAAAGAAGTTATAAAGGAAAAAAACACGCTGCACATGAGAGAGACACCGAACATTTCAACAACTGCTGCTGATAGGAGTCCCCAAAAAACACACTTGGAGTGGAAATCACTGCCACATGTTAAATGTATTTAGGATGTGATGCAGAAGGGCAAGATTAGTACAAAAATTCTAAATATGTGTGGGGAAGGAGATAACCCCATAGGAATTCCAGCTCCACATAATAAAGGTGAAACTGCTCTGCTCAGGTTTCTCCAGGCTGGCTGCAGCTCCATCTGTGTTGCTATTCCCACTGCTGGTTTCACATGCAGCTGCACCAAAACCTAAATGTGAGGAGAACCCAAGAACCCATCTGTGTTTAGCACATATCGCCACAGGCACTGGAGTGGCAAACATGCAAATGAGACGATTAATCAGGAGGTAATTAAGCTTGGGTTCCTCTCTCTGTTACAGGACTGCTTTGATAGTGAGATTAGGTATTATACATAGGAACAGCTCGTAGGGAAATTGTTACAGTACCCTGTGAGACAGTTTAAAATGCTTTACAAGCTCATTTCTGTAATATTTAGATGAATGCTTCATTTATGAGAATGGGTTTATATGTCATTAACTAAGTTAATCTTGACAGGGAGAAGCAAGTCTATATAATATAGATTTCCAGAATAAAACATTAACATGGCACCTTCCAGCTAAGGTAATTCCCTGTCACAGGGTACAATCTATTTACTAATTTCCCTCAAGGACTTTTTTCTCAAATTCAGTGATTCTCAGATCTTTCCATCTCTTAGGACTCTGCTGCTGCAAAACAAAGCAGGAGTCATTAAAGGAAGAATATCTTTTTAAAAACCCCAAAAAACCAAACAAGATAAAATTACCATCTTCACTGACTATAGATTACATCTTTTGAATTCAGGTGGATTAATTCAAAAAGCAAAAAATCTGTAGCAGTTACATTGCAGAGTAATAAGCAAAATTTTTGTGCCCAGACCATAAGTGTAAGGCACTGGAGGATTTCTATGTCCAATTTTGAGAAAAATTTCTCAAGAGGATCTTCACTGATAGCAATCAAGAAAAAATATCCCTGGCTGTGATTCATGGATCAGCCAGTGTCTTATTGACTGCCCTACCTCTTTGGTGGCTCCTCTGCAAGCAGCAGGAGTTTCTGCACTTTGGGACTGGGTGTTGCTCTGCTGCACTGTGCTGAACCTAAGCACATTCTCAAGATGTGTTATACCTTATATTACTCAGCATTCAGAGCACAGCTGACATTTACCATTCATTTCTGTAAACAGCGTAATTCCCTGCATGCTTACATGCACACATTTCCTACTTTTGAACTTTTACAGGATCTGGACACAGACTTCCAGAATCAGTGGGACAACACACATGTGAGAGCTAATTCATGAGACGAGGACTGCAATGTTTAGTTGCACTGAGGACGGTAAATCTTAATGGACTCCAGCCTATATTGTCTCTATCAGTTAAGGCCATTTTCCCCGCTGAGAAGATTTAGTGCACTTCACTGTGAGGCCAGCGTGCCCAAGGAGGAAGCAGACTTTCACAGATGTCAAACACAGTAGCCTGTTCACAGGTGAGAGTTACACCATGATTAGGACTACAATAGTAGAGATTCTTATTTCTGGAGGGACTATTAAATGCCCCAGGATCCATTATTTACACCAAAATTATTTATACATGCACAGGTATAGTGTTCCACTTTCCCCGCCTGAAGGATCTGGCTTTGCAGAGCAAACTGAGCTGAGGCTAGGGGACTTCAGCACAGTCAGAGGCAGCAAAGCACATCCATCCCTCACTGCCCAGGCACCTGCAAGCCTCCCTGCTTTCAGTGGGAAGAAATCTCGAAAGATTTGTACCCACTGCAAGAAACTGAGGATGAGATGGATACACCTAAAATGTATTTTTCCCCTGCGGGGACCTTCTCTATCTCGAATCTGTAGCGAGACGTCTTTGAAGAGTGTTTAAGTGGGGATGTGTGATTACTGCACTCTGGCATTCATCCAAAGGCACCCTGTGCAGGTTAACAACAACATTCCTCCAAAACACTCAGGTGTGCCCCTTTTCCTGTTGCCTGCCTGCTCGCTGATGGGGCCGATTACACCTCTGATGGAAAGCTCTGCCAGGGATTTTCCACTGGGCTTGTTTAGAGACTGGGTGCCGGTTGATACATCAGTCAGTTTGGAACCCAGCTAATTCCAGATGGATTTTGGAACCCTACATTCACCTTGGATCTGGCATCATTAAAAAATAAAAACAATAATAAAAAAAGGAATCCACTGGGTCCCTGCGTGCTAATTTGAATTCAGAAACCCTTCAGTCCTTTCTCCTGACACCTAAGCATTAGCCTGTTTGCCCCTGCATGTTATATGAATCAGGGAGATGGAGAAGCACTGAAAACATTGAAAAATTCAGAGCTGTTGTTAAGGAAGAGGCTCTCACTGCTCTCAGATGCTTCTGGCACCTTTGAAATAAAACTTCTGTGTCAACGAACAGAAAAAGAAAAGCAACCAAAACTAAAAATATTGCTTCTCCAAAATATTGTTCAGTGTTATCATTTGTGGCATTCTAAGGCAATTGAACACTCTTATAAATCACTGCAATTCCCTAATAACTGAAACCAAATCACAACATTAAGATAAATAAATAAAAATAAACTCACACAAAACAAGTAAATTGGACAAATACTTTAATACCCTTGCTAAGTAGACATGTAAGACATTCTGTTTTACAGAAACTCAAACAACTTCATTTTGTGGAAAGATGAAAAAGGAATAAATTTAAAGCTGTGGTGTTCCATCACTTGAGCTTTTCTAAAACTTCTTACACAGTGAGATGAGACAGACTTTTAGGGTGAATATATCTGCACCCCTCTCATGTCGAGTACATAAAGTGGACCAGAGGATCAAGAAAATTGGTTTTATTCAACAGAACCTTCAGCATTTAAAAGAGAAAACTCCATAGACATAAAAGAAATGTAAAAAGTGTCAGATAATTCATGCTGCTCTCTTTGCCATGGTATATTTCCTTAGCCCTTTGTTTCACACCCTGAGAGACTTTTTTATAAGATCGCCTCTGATCAGTCTGTGGTGATCCCTAGGAAGTTATTTCTATCCCTGTTACTGTCAGTAATTGATTTTTTTTTTTAATGTGAGCTCCCAATTGCTCTTTTCCTTTTCCATCTGCTTTTCCTTTTCCTGTCATTCATCCTCATTTGTAAAACTCCTTTCCTTACAAGAATAACAATCTATTGACAAAACATTTAATTTTTTGTTCATCATGGCAGTAATCCTGAAAAAAAAAGTGTTTTCTGTAAAGACACTTCTATAATTTGAAATCTTAGAAAAGGTTTCACACAACATGTGTTAAAATCAACTGAAAAAAAATTAAATGAATTAAAGAATGACAGTTAAATGATCATGCTAAATGAGGCTTTACAAGCACAAGTTTTGCCAAGAGTGGATTATGCATAGTGGATTTGTGTGGGGAAAAAACAGTAGAACACAGTATTCTAGTTTGTATTATAAATTCATTAAAACAGTTTTTCAGAAAGCAAGAATCCCACCACATTTAGAAGACTAAAACCAGGTGATCGTGCTAAAGCTCTACACAGGTGAAGCCAGGGGATTTCGTTGTTCACCAACACAAATCAATACTGCATTTCAAAAGATTTAGCTCAATGTGTCTGCCTAAATTCAGTAAAGGTGAGTTAATTTCTTTTCAAAGTGCCAAATCAGCCAACAGGATAAAAGTTGTTGTAGTCATAAGTAATCCCAGAAAATACTAGGCTTAAAGTTTACCTTTCTTCTCACTGACTGTGTATAAATTATACTGCTTTTAAAACGTGGTGCATTACACATACTCTTCCTTATCCAGAAATCTTTTCTGATTAATTCTGAATATAGTAATTCACAGCACATACATTAGGATTTCGGTTCAGCTAAAGAATAATAATGATGTGATTAAAATGACTGTAAAATAATATAATTAAAGCTTTTAGGTGATCTCTAGAAGCTACACTAAAGCACTTTGAAAGCTCTCAAGCCACAAATATGTTTCTGAAAAACATACTAAGAATATACTATTTTAATTTAATTTCTTGGCCATTAAAGAAAACAATATAAACCTCCCCACACCATTTATGCTTAGTTTGCTTTCAACAAATGTAGCTTTCATCAAATATATGCGAAGCTGATACAAATCTAATTTAGAAATACCATAGAAATAACAAATATTGCCAACTGCCTGGTAATATTTTCCTGTGAGTGGATGGTTACAGCAAAATGTGGGTAAATTTTTAAAGTGAAAATAAATTTGTCAGCATTGCTAGCTTAAATATTGAAATAGTTGCCAGACTGTAGAGAATTATTAAAGAAGTGGTAATGAGGCAGCTCCATGTACAACTGGATGGCATAATATTTGTTGTTTATTCTTAACAGGCTGAAACGATGTGGAAGTAGAATCAAAACCACACCAATATAATGTCCCAGGGAAGGCTGCTCTTAATTTTTTTTTTTTTTTTAATTAGCTTTATAAGGAGCTTCTGATACTATAACTAAAGCATGCTGTTGATTCGCCTGTGAATTTTAGCCAGCTGGACAGAATGCTCCTTCAAGTTATTGATGTCAGAGGCTTCTAAGGAAAAATTGGCATTTTCTCACTTTTTACATGGATTAGAGTTTAGGTCTTGCCGGCATAACCTGCTATGTACTGTTTACAATGCGCAAATCACAAGTGGAAATCTGTGAAACACTGGTTGGTGCTTTCCTCAGCTTGGGAAGCATCTGATGCTCAGCCATGACATTCACTCTGTTTCCTGAAATTCTGTTTGCTCCAGGAACTCAGCACTCAGTGGCTGAGCAGCAGCATGGAATGTAGTACATCAGTGATCATGGTTTTGTTTTCTCTCTTACAACCAGATTTTAATAAAGGAAAACTGGAGAAAATTCTTAGGTCATCAAGTACAGCCCCTTGGTATTACAGACAACCACTTTTTGTAATCCCTTATGTAAACTGATCAAGCTCCCTCAAATCCGTAATATTTTTGTGACCTTCAGAGATGGCAGCAGTGTATTTATTTATTTATTTTTAAACACTACATGAACTCTTCCTAGCATTTGCTATAGCCAAAGACTTAGCTCCCCCCTGCAACAAATGCAACAGAATTTAAGGAAAAAGTACCACATGTACTAAAAAATAGCTGTCTCAAAGTTAACCAAACACTTTCGTGTGCTGAAAAGAAATCCAATACCATGCTATCCTAATATTTCTGGTGAGGCATAAAAAATACACACCTGTAATCGCAAAATCATATGGAAATGTGAATTCTTGCTAAGAACTGTGCCATTCCAAGATGCAGTTACCGCTACAATTAGTAACGGGGCTGAAGAGTCAGATGTCATGCAAAACTTTTGTGCAGCTGAATCTGATCAAAGATTCCAGGACTTGCCAAAAATCTGGTTTAATTTGATTGTACCTAACACGTGGAATCATCCCTACTGAAACCAGAAGAAAAAGGGTAAACAACACATTGCACAGCAGAGCGATTCAGCATCAGAACAGCTGAATGAGACGGTATCATGAGCTGCATCTGGAAAATTCATCTCTCATGTAGAATTTAAATTGGAACGTATTGACGTCATCTTTCAAGCCAAATGTACAAATTTGTTCAAGAACAGACCTGGGAACAGGAGTGGCACAAGATATTTCTGAACAAAGGCTATATAAGAATATTATGGGGAAAAAAAAAAAAAAAAGAACGACCACAGAAACAAGACATATAATTTTTCCATGGGCAATGAGGAGCTGATAATTATTGGCAGCAGCACGTCAGATATTCTTTAAATAAAAACACTGAATAGAATATTTATTTATGTTTCCAGATCACACTTTTGTGTTGTTTAGAAAGCTGTCTGAAAAAAACTAAACACCTGCAGTACTTGTGTTTGCAGAACAACAGTTTTATTTGTGGTCTCATGAAATACCTTACATCTTGCCCATGATAGAAAAATGCCTGAACTTCTTGCTCAGAGCTAGCTGAAATATCAGGACTCTGGACCAGAAAATGTGTAATAAAATGTTTTGGTTCAGATTATGACTTTAGCAAGCACATGCTCAGTTTTCAATAAGCAGGATCTGCTAAGGCTTTTCTTAGCTGCAAGGTAATTAGTTACATATTATAGCCCTCTCCAAACAGACTGAGCTAGGGAGGGAAAGGGTCCCAGGCCCGGCACCTAACGGCAGGAGAAGGGGTGGTGCAGTGTGGGGAGCAACATCTGTGCTGTACGTGCTCAGCAAGGCCAGCTTCGGAGACAAATTCAGAGGATCAAGCTCGATTTTTTTTGCAAAAATCTTGGTGCTGTGCTGGGGAGAGAAAGACATTTGACCTGGTGGATGTCACTGTCAATCTCTGGGCTTGGAAAAACCACAGCATAGCAGCAGCAGCTACAGCATCCTTTCGCTGCCTTTTGTGGTGATGCCTCTCAGTAATTTCTGTGTCTGGGAAGTGATGGGGGGATGAACTGGGGTAACATTTACAGCCACCTTTACCTGATGCTCTCAATCCATCCAAAAGCAATGGTCAGGAGTGCGAGGGAGTGTGCTGAGCCATCTCATCCAAGCTCCATTTCTGCCATTACTATCAAGCATATATTTAATAACTAAGCTATAATAGCCTTACTTCTACAGTTCTAAAGCTGTGAAAACCACTTA
>VZRN01005622.1:5108146-5189169 GCA_013397935.1 Dasyornis broadbenti | reverse complement strand
AAGATGGTGTAAAAACAAGGGCCAACAGCCAAATTCAGGCCATTGCAGCTCTTGAAATACCAGCTTCAACTTTTATTGAGAAACACAGATATCTCACCCAGCAATCGGGCTGTATTTGTTTTGCAATTTGAGTGAGTCAGACACATAAATATTTAAGTTTTAATTCAATTGCCTCTCCTGCGGTCGATGAGTCACTGCTACTCTGATATCTGAGGAGTCTCACTAGGGGAGGTCCTGGAAGTGTGTTATGACTCCCAAGTGGGTTCCAGCCGGAAAGTCTGTGAGCTGTACTTTTAAAATGTATAAACTTATTTTCCTTTCAAACACTCAAAATATATGTAATGAAGTAGAATGTGTTTGCTTCCTGGGCAGCAAACAATCTTGCAGCCAGAAAAAATGTTTACTTTGTAAACACTGTTTTATTTTCAGAAAACTCTTTTAGCAAGAGGTTCCATGATGAAAAACAGTTTAGGTCATAAAAGACCCAAAAGAAATAGAAAGCGTAACACTTTTCCTTCTCTCTAAACTCCTGAAATTAACTTAGAAGAACTTACAGTCACTCTAACGCGCTAAAGATATAGAACATACTTTATACAAATGGATGATGCAAGACAATTTCAAAAAGCCTTTGCTCAAATAGGGGATGTTATGAATATTTCCATACACAAGCTGCAAAGAGAGGCTAATTACAAACTAAAAAGCTACATTCCATTGGCATACACCTTACAAATCAAGTGGGGAAGTCAGTTGCGACTGTGAACCAAAAATAATTCATGGGAAGGTATAAGAGATGCACTCCATTTTCTACATGACACCGTAATATTCCTGTAATCTTCTGGATCCACCTTACCACCACTTTGCATGAAAAGGACCATCATTTACTCACTTCTGAGAATCCCTGTTTTGACTAACACTGGGTATAATGTGGGGTCCGTACCAAAGAGGCAGGTGAACACTGAATTCAGTTTCTGCTGTGAATTCAGGCAAATTCATGTGAGGTGAGAGAAGAATAACCTCGATGGAGCTCAACAGGTCCAAAGCAACCATAAAAGCAAAGCAAAAGACAAATCTTCATGGCCTTCCTGGCCTTGTGAGCCCTGCAGCCCCTGAGAGGCTCCTAACCCTACCTGTGAACCAAACCAGCTACTCTGTAGATAAAAAGTAAACCTGCTGCAGATGTCCTGACACAGCCCAAACGCCCCGGGTCTCCAGCTGCAAGGTGTGGAACCTGAGCAAATGAGCTCCCTGTGGTCTCCATTTGACACTCCCAGTCCCCAAAAGAGGTTCTTCACACACCTCGTGGGAACGAGGCCCAAAGCAGCACAACTGTGCTGCATGTCTGTTAGCGTGGAAATATTAGGTGTGAGCACAGGATTATTTAATCTGCCCCCACCAATAACCACCTGTTGTTATACCCAATAACCAAACTCCATATTTGTACAGGAAGTGCAAGGACATGCACATGCTCCATGTATTTCGCCCCAAAAGAGGGACAAAGCCCTTTGGTTTGCACTTCAGTGACATTTTGGAACTAGGATTGGTGTTTAGACAAAGCCCAGGCTGCCACAGGTCAGTTGGTAGGTTTTGTGGCAGCTCAGATAGGTGTCAAAATTTAATGCCACCTACCCATGGAAGCACTGTTTTCATTGCTCAGTAGTGATAGCACACGAAACACCCAAACCCCCCTATTTTTACAGAGCTAAAGAGCCCCTTTTACCATACATGTAGCATGAACATTCTTCTTAATTTTTCTTTTCCTCCTGCCAACCTGTATTAATGAGGTGGTAGACATAGGAAGGAAATTACATACTGCCTACATGTTATTTCAGAATAAGGATTCCAAGAAGAACTTGGAATAAAATGTCCCCCACATGCTTCAGCTTAAACCCATCAGCTCTCTTCTCTGACTGTTGTTAGATGGGCTTCTCTTTTTCACTTTGCAATAGGCATGTCAATTTTCTGGATGCTACGCTACTCTTATATGATGTGTTGTTCCTAACCACTGCATCCACCTTCCATCAATTGCATTTTTCTGAGGTACTGACAGGGAACAGCCACTTTCCTGAACACATGGAGAGGGAAATACATGCCAGGGGTAATTTCATGGACATGGAACGACATCATTCCACTGGTGCCTGAAATTTAGCGGTTAACTGTGGGTGCTGCAGGGCTGCTTTTTATCACGGGTGTCAAATTTACAAGAATTTTACCACAGAATGCCTTTAATGTTGGCTAGAGTTTTCAGTTCTGGAAAGTATCAGAGGGATGCAGGGTAATGTGTCCCTCTTCATGTACAGGGATCTGTCTTTCAAAGCTGGAGCTATTATGGATGATGGGCTGTAGTTCACAAACAAACAAGATGTCACAGAACTACAAAGCATTTTTTTCCTTGCCTGTCACACAGGTAAGATAGAATTGAATTTTAAGCTAAAAAATTAGTTCAATATTTTTTTCGTTCACTAATTTAATGTTCAGATCTTGATGGTGACTTCTAACTCCACAGACTACACAAATGAAGTGATATTTCATCACTTGGGACCTATACAATCTTGTCCTCCATGCTCATGCAAGAAAACCCAAAACATTGGAGTTCAGATAACTACAACTATGCTACAATTGCCTCTGAAAATGTACTTTTATGCATTAGAAATACACGTCTAGAGTATTATCATCACTTTCCATCAATAACTGCAGACACTGCCCAATTTAAAATAACAAAGTAACTAGTTTATTAACTAAATATCCATATTAAAATGGTTGGAAAAAAGTATTTGAGTATGACTTATTACTGCTGTAGCAGGAGTAGGGATTTTACATGCATTAATTTGGCAAGATTTGACATACAGTAGTTGTATTTTCCCAAAGGGAGAGCCAAAATCTGGCCAGATCTGTCATGGTTTTGTAAACGTGCCAGATATGACACAGAATAGATGTGATTAATTATCTGAAGAATTATACATGTGTATATTTCCATGAGACAGCCACAATTCCCCTTATACAAATTCTACCAACAGCCATCTTGCTGGGCAAGCAGAGAAATCTCACAGAAGCAACAAAGTTCTACCTTGTACTAAAAAAAAATTCCAACCAAAACAAATCCAAAGGGAAAACAAGAAAACCGAAAAACAACCAAAACTTTACTGGTATTTATTTCTTATTTCAGAGTTATTTTTAAATCCCTTCCTTGTTCAGTTTCTCCTTATTTCCCCCTTGATATAAAACTATACATAAGAAGCAGGTTGAATATTAAGAAATCCAAGCAAAAAAGTGTGTTTCAACAACTTATTTAGAAGGCATTATTTTCATTGGAAATTCCTTTTTAAATGCTGTTTTTAAAATCTCTCCTTTCCTTAACAACTACAATAATTTAAAATACTTTTTTTCCCCCTATTTTTTGTTGTCTCTAGAAAGGAATACAATAGCTTTCCAAACTGACCTATGTAAATAATTGTCATAATAAGTAATAAAGATTACAACAGAAATTAAATAAGTTTAAAGACTGTTTTTTAGTAGATTTGACACCTAAACACTATGTGTGTGTGTTAAGATATATATATATATACACCCACACACTCTATATATTGTTAGATGATAATTTCCAATTAAGCTTGAGTTACAGGAAAACAGTATTTTAGACATGTTATGGTGGAGCCTCGGTGTTGCTGTGACTATAAAGGAATTCCAGAATTCCTTAGGCACTGTTCCGATTTTTGTGCCTTGAGGAAGACATAAAACAATTGTTTTATGGTCAATCAGTGAAGTCTTTAGAAGGCCTTGCTGTGGAAACTGCTACGGCCATCTGTAGTGAAACTGTATAGGCATAACTAAAATGGAGCACAAGATATTCTTCCTTCATAAACTCAGACCTGCCGGAGTAATTCCTGTGAACAGCCACCTGCTCCAACAGGCCATTTGTTCCATTTGTAAAATGGATGTTAGCTCCATTTTAACTTCTAAATGAGAAAATCATTACGTTGGCCAACCATTCATGCAGCATTTTGTTGCAAAAATTACGAATGTTCCTACACTTCAAAATAATAACCCATCATCCAGTTGTCATCCCTCTTAGATGGTACCATAGAAACATTCAAACTGCAAGACAGGAGTATGCAAGACAACATGGTGTTAGAAAGAGAGATTTTGTTGATAGTTTTTTGAACCTCACTCTGTAGAGTAGCCCATATCCAACCTCCATGATCATCCCACCGCCTTTGAAGCCAGGAGAGCATCCAGCAGCCACAACAGACATGAAGCTTCATTCCTAGCTATCCCAGACAGATTAACCACTCTAAAGTTTGGCACTTTCCCCCTGGGGAATGACATCATCAGACTGCCTCGAGACACCACCAGTTGTTTCCATCAGACAGCGTGAGGCCACTTTGGGTCTGCACTTCAGCTGTCTCTGTGCTGAGCTGCGTCCCTGTGTCTCCTCTCATAAAGTGCTGAAGCTGTGCTCCAAAGTGGAAGAGCAAAACACACTTGAAGCCGTTCAATTGCCTAAGTCACGTATTTAGTTTTGCTTCCTTCTGAATATACAGCAAATGTCAGAAATTTTCTGGGAATGTTAAGTGGGAATTTTCTGGCTATGTACTACAGTCAGTATGTGAAGTACATCTACACCAAGTTAGGGGAAGCACGGAGGAGAAAGGAGCAGGCTAAGGTGTAGTTCATGTCTGCAATGACAATCCCCCTCTGTGGTGGAGTCCTTCTGCGACTGTGGGTCAAAAGGGAAATCCAGCACTTCCAACCAGTCCCAAACACATCACAGGACCTGGAAACATTGCTGAGCCCGAGAGTGCCAAGTCCTGGCACTCACTCTCTGTGCTGGGAAGTGCCAATGGCACTTCAGTGCCAGCATGTAAACAAAGATCATGACCTTTTCAGTCTCTAGTTGAGACAGAAAAATGAAAGTGAAATTCCACATTACATGATAGCCAAACCCAATAAACAGAATCTCAACCAAGGACCAGCTGTAAACACAACTGTTCCCTCGCTTCATCCAGACTGAGACACAAATGTCCCTTTTTGTCCAATTTCTGCACATTTACCCTCCTCTAACGCCTAGAATTAACATTGTAAAATCACTGTTCACATTGTGCTATGTTCCCAGGAGCTGATCCAAACAAAAGAGTAAAGAACTCTTCATGAAGGATGTCCAGGTATTTTGCATCCTTATGAGACTTTTTTCTACGTGGTAGAACTAAAAAAGATGGAAGGTGAAAATCAATTCCAAAACCTTTTTTTCACCAAAACACACTTACTAAATCATAGGTATTAATTCAACATTTTTGAGAATGTGATCTGATGCAATAGATAGTTTCTGTGTTAGAAATATGTTATATGTTTTTGATGTCCGTGATGTGAAATGCTCTGTTGGCTGTGTCCTTCCTGTCACCTACACAGGAAAAGAGTATTTTAAATCCTTTTTCCACTGTTGTTATAATTTTTGTGTGCTCTCAATAAGGAGGTGAACACTCAGTCCCAGCTGGTTTACAAATCACATTCATCAGATTATTTTAAAAGTAGTAACAATGTCACTTCATTTTTTTTTTTTTTTTTTAAATAGTAGATAGCTTGTATCTTGTTCTTGTTTCAGAGCCTAGAAGTCTGAAATTATTTCTAGGCACTAGTCTGAATACTTGAAAAAGCAACAGAGGTAAATTAGCAGACCATATTTAGCCAACAAGCAACAACTTCTATAAAGATCTTTCTCTTTTGAGACTACATATATTGAACAGCCCTATCACTGCTGTAAAAAGACGTAAAATCACGCCATTTGGGGGTTTGGATCCCTTGTTCTGCTAAAAAACATCACATGTACTTTCATGTATGGTGGCACAACTGGGAAATTTGGTACAGCTCCTTCTGCCTTGGGAAGAGCTGGCTGGCAGCACCCCACTGGAGCTGAGTAGCTGTAGATGCCAAGATTAAAAGCAGGTTTCTAAATTCCCCCTTCTCCCTCTCCTTTGTTTTTTTTAATGCCTCTGTTTTTCTCTGTTCAAACACTCTGAAAATGAAGAAAACTTAAATGTAGAAAGGACGAGCAACAAATGAGGAAAAACTCTAAGGCCACCTTGTCCTCAAAAGCAAAGAGTAAAACTGCCAAGATTAGGGCCTTAGCCTGATGAAATCCAGAATTAAGTCTTTCTGTCTGACCTTGAAAAAAATCACTTTGCTTCTGAATCAGGTCTTAAAGTGGGAGTATTGACACATTCTCCTTCATTATCGATAAAGCCTGAACGTCTGTCAGATACCCTGGGAACAGAAACCTTTGAAGTACATTAACATCAGTGTGACTTTTCTGAAATAGATGACTTTAAATGGATCCTCACTTTACTCACTGGGGCTTTACTTTTGAATACATATGCAAGTACACACAAGCATCTCTTTATAAAAGATACTTTCCTCAGGTTTATGTTTTTGTATTTCCCTGAAACCGTCTGTGAATGTATTGCTGCAAATCAATGTACAGATTCTCTCCTGCAACTTTTTTCCTCTCTCCCCTTACCTTCTGAGAGGTCGCATTAACTGTCACTTACGTGCACAATTCTAGTTATGTTTTGTTTATGGCTTTTCAGCAGCTCTGTAATCCTAGAGGATGAAAATATTTTCCATTTGCCACAGTGACACGTGCTGCGGAGAAAAAATACGAACAGCTGCAGACTTCCCTAATGGTGGGATCAGATAACACACCCTTCAGGATTTCAGATTATCTTTTTTCCTTAAAGGAAAAATCAGGTTGCCTGGTTCAGGCATCTCCATGTGTGACCACGTTAGGACTATCATCCTCTGGATCAGAAGGAAGGGCTTCAAAATGAAACATCTCTGCACTGCGTGGCTCAGGGATTCTCACTGGGACAGAACCAGCCTATTTTAAGCATCTTCGCCTGACCTAAACTTGCTGGCTTTAAATTAGAAATATGTGCTATATGTGAGTACTCAAGACTTCCGTCCTTTGCAGTTAAACAAACTCTTCAGAAGAAAAAGCAGCCTGCAGGTCAGTGAAACGGAGGTGGTGAGTTACCATTCCCTTACTGGAGAGCTTTCAGTCTTTGTCAGTGATATATTAGGTTCATAAAAAATAAAATATCATTATTTAGGATGTTTACTTTAGCTCGGCTCCGAGAGGCATTTGTGACCTTACAGAAGTACTTCATTGGAGGTCATTATTTAGACTAAATTCCAGTTACAGAAAACAAAGAGCTCTATTCATAACAACTAAGACAGCAAAGTATTCACAAGAGAAATAAGCAAGAATTTCAAAATGTAGACTAAATAAAGGTCCCAATTTAGGAAAGTAACCCTGTAAAGCTAACTCTTGAAGCATATAATTATTTTTATTCTAAGCAGCAGTGTATTCCACACAACTTTAAAAATACTTTAAAATAATTTCTTCAGTTTGAGGCTAGAATTCCTCTCAGGTTCCTTGATTACAAATAGGAGACACTTTTTTAGAAAACAAAAAGCACCTCTACAGTATCAGTCACCACTGCAGCTATCAAGAACATTATACTCATGGCTCAGTCTAACAATTATTCTTACCCAATGGCTAGAAGCACACGGGCCAAAAGGGATGCAGCTTGCAGACAGGCAAAGGGAATTCATTGAATCAACAGTAAATGAGTGAGCTAAAAGAGAGAAGTTTGTATTCCCGGGATATGCTGTAGCAGGATAGTCTGTAAAACCTTGAGATCTGAATGAGCAGATCACTTTTTAATGGATAATTCATCTTTCTATCTTTTCAGCAATCAGCCCTACTGAAAATATTGAACAAAAAGAGCAAGCATTTTTGGGGCAAGGACACTGTTCTGTGTTGTCATGAAAGATACATCAGTCCTTCCTGAGGAATACAGAAGTATCACTTACCTCAGGTGATCTCAGAAATATTAATATATTTCAAGGTACCTGAAAACAGTCTCCAGGCTAAGGAGACAGGTGGAACAAAAAAATTGAGAGAAGAATTGCTAAAGGCCAGAAATGCTACAAAGACAATGAACTTTTAACTGAATTCACTTCCCTTTGTGGAAACCGTGAAGAACGGGTCAGTGGCTGGAGAGGCCCTGGAGGCTGGTTTGTCAGTGATTATCAAGAGTACAAAAAGTTGGTTATGGGATATTTTCTGACAGTCACCTCAAGTAAATACCGACTGATCACCATCAGCTTCCTCCTATATGAAATGGGAATCCCTGTTAGGGCTGTGGAGTCTTATACAAGCTGATCTGCTCGTGAAAAAAAGTGAATGTGTAAATTTCAAACTTGTTCTTGAAGACATAAAAGCATATCAAAAGTTCTCACTGAGAACCAAGATAGCATTTGATTAAACAAACTTTGCCATTAAAATATTATCCTGAAAGAGCTTCAACAAATACCATTTTTAGCAATTTAAAAATGGAACAGTGATTTTAAAACGGAATATTTTATCTTCTTTTTAAGTTGCTTCCTTTTCCATTCCTTCCAATTTTGTATGCTTTTATAATGTGAAAGTTTCATAGAAATGGCTATTAAATGGTTGTTATACATCCTGCACCAAAGGGCTTACAAAGCCTTGGAGATATTTGTGGTATTGTGCTAATAATTGGTGAGACATGACACCAGGAATAAATGACTTTCTAAAGAACATCCTTGGAAACCCAATCCTCTTTCTGTCCTTGTTGAATGCAGGGGTTGAAAAGCATCACAAAGAGAGAGGAAATAGTTTTCACTTTTACAGACACGGTAAAATGAAACCTATGTAACACTCACTTATGGGATAAATATTTCTGCATCTGTATTTATTATTTTTAAGCCTTCACACTATATAAAGACCATTGCTTTAACAATGTGACCTAATCCTTCCCCCTTCCAGACTAAAGAACAAAATTGATTCAATTTAAATGATATTTAAAATTACCAATTTTTTTTTCTGTCTCAGCAGGTTTGAAGGGAAGAAAGTCTTCTATTTTCCTAAAAATTATATTAATATATTTTACTATATTATTTGTAGATCTCCTGATCCTGCTGGATTTTCATGTATGATCACCATTTTCAAACTGGAGTGATGTTGATCCTGTAAAGAAGGAAAGTTCTCATTTTTCAGAAGGAGTGCTAACAGAAAATTGAAAAACCTCCTTTTCTTGCTTTGAAAGGAGAGAGGAAGAATCTTTGCAACAGATGGTATGGAGCCAAGAATGTACTTTGCCCTGTATGTGCTCCACCTAATACAGAGTTGTTTTGCTGTTAACAAATCCCTTTGCCATTGTTTTGGGGACTCAATGGTTCACATTCACCAATTGGCTTGGACGCAGCTGAGGAAACTCTGACTTCGTTTACAAGTATTTACAAAACTGTAAATCCTCATTCTGTGCAATCATCCCAGGAAATACATACATACAGTATTAAGAAAAACCAAAACAAACAAACAAACAAAAAAAAAAACCCCAAAAAACCCCACAAACCAAAAACCTCAAAGTTCTTCAGGAAAAAAAAACCAGCAAAACACTTATAATCATTAATAACATATATGCTTGCAATGCAATATGCTGGAGTAAAAGGACTAAGGAATTTAATATATTTGCAACAGAATATTTATATATTAAAATTCCATTTGAAACTTTCTGAGATACCATTAACTTTTGGATTGCTTTTGCACTGTCTGGGCATTTTCTGAAAGTTTAAGATTCAGCATTCTTAAACTGAAAGAATCTTTTCCGACCTTCTCAAGCAAATTAAAAATTCAAACCAACCCATAGCAATTACACTGTTCTGATGTATGAAAATATCAAATCTGAAAGGAAAATTACATTAAAGAAATAGACTCCTATACATACAGGAACATGAGAACCTGAAAAGCACAGAACTCATTTAAGCACAGTTTCACTCTACAGCTCAAGTGTATTACAAATACCTGAAAAAACTTTAATCCTACAGCAGTTATTCCTCTGCCCTGTGGAGTACGAATTATCAAAGCACATAACATTAATTTTAACCACGCTTTACTCTCAAAGATTTCAATTTGCTGGTGCGTAGAAGTGCTGAATACAGATCCCAATTTCGGAATACAGATCCCAGCTCCCAGTTATCACTGTATCTATTGTACAGGCTAACAGGATTAGCCCGCATTAGACCAGCATCCACAGGAAGCATGATGCACAGTAAGACCTGAGGAATTCTCCAGGGAGGCAAGAGGTCCAAGTTGAGGCACGCATGATTTCAAAGCAATTCTTAGCACAATTAACTGCCTGACCTGCAAGATGAACAAGTGTATCATTTAATTAATTGCTCACCTTTTTTGAGCCACACTGTTCATTTTTTTTTTTTTTTTAAATAAGTGTATGATAATATACTGCTGCTAGTTTTTATGGAGACAGTCAAAGAAATCACACGTTAAGTCACCTGGTGATGAATCAGGACTGCTTTTCACACTGCCCTCAGTCTCTCCCATCAACTCCACTGATGTGAGATATATATTTATGCAATTTAATATTGCTACAAAAATGAAGCTGCACTAATAATACTAGAAGTGGTTCTGGTTCTTACAGAGGTTCCATATTTTTCTTGAAATAAGGGTAGAAAAATAAACTGAGAAAGAAAAGATTTTAAAAGCCTTGATTAGGCAAAGTATGAAATACTCAAATGATTCTGTTCTATAAATAGTTTCTGTCACTTTTGGACTCCATCAAATATAACCTATGCTGACAGTTGTACAGTCTAAAGCCTGCAAGTCAGAACAGAAAACAAACCTTTTTCACCATACAGAAGTATATTAAAGGAATTTCTTTTGTTTTTTTCTATAGATACACACACATTTCTAATTATTTCTTTAACTGGTATCTGCTTAGAAGCAGAAACATGTTTTCTTTGGATTAGTGGCACACAACACATCTGAAAGTCTATTCTTTAACTTACAGGATGCTCAAGGAAGAACATACGCATTGATAATTTTAGATAGCAGCTTATAAAATGATGGCCAAGGGATATAAGAAAAAACTTATGTAAAATGACAGTTTCCTGTCCATAGCTGTTCCTTCAGGCAGTCAGTTTACAAACAGAAGACTTTATTGAGCTCTTGGGATTTTCTTTTTGACAAAACAGGTAGATGTTTTGTCAGTAAATAGGACAATTTTAGAGGACTTGGTGGCTTTGCCCCGCCTTGGTGAGATTCCACCTGGAATACTGTGTCCAGCTCGAGTTCTCAGAACAAGACAGACGTGGATCTTTTGGGGCAGGACAGTTTGGATGGGACTTTGAGCAAACTGGTTTACTTAGAGATGGCCCTGCTCGTTGATGAGAGGGGCTGGACTTTACAACCTTTAGAGATCCCTTCCAACACAAAACATTCTATGATACTATGACTTAAGCAAAATCATCCTAAAACTCTGCTTCACTCACAAAGCTGGGAATGTCTAGGAAAATGGTTCTGTGCTATGAGAAGATAAAAGTTTTTAGTAAACGAAATTCTGCCTTGGAGTCTCTATAGCTGTGCCAGAGGTTCTAGGCAGCCCTATAGTACACATATTAACGCTTTGTCAGGTTCTTACTCACAGACTACAGTTTTTCGGTCAAATTAATTTTAAAAAGTGGCTAGGGTCACCAACAACTGTTTTTTTTTTAATTTCCAGCATTTCTTTTAATTCTTTTTGGATTATACTGTTTTATTGCAGTTCTTTCTTCCCATCCCCAATCAACAGACATACAGAATTCCTAGTTCATACCACCTACATGAAGCTTATTTTAAATATAACATGAATGAAACAGTATGTAAACAACTACTCTAACTAATGTCTTTACATGACCAAATTTAGCAAATAAAAAATTATGGCTGCTTGATGTTCCCTTCCCTAATTCTCCTAAAAGACAAAGCAGAGATCCATCTGTATTTTGTTTCATTTAGTCCTTTATTGGAGGCTATATATTTTTCCTGGTTTTTTTTTTTGTTTGTTTGTTTGTTTGTTTTTAATAACCATATCTTTGTATAATTTAGATGGTAAGTGATGAAATAGCTTTTTTCTTTTCTTTGTAGAAATGTGTATTTATAGAACTGTAGAAATAACAGAACACTCACAAGAAGCCTCGAGCAATAATATTTTTTTCAAACACCAACCTTTTATAGTCTAAATGATTTCTCTTTGATCAAACAGCATCAATCTGTTGCAAAACCTGTTGCTTTTAAGAGCTAGCGAAAACATAACAAATTTTCAGGATGGCTTAAGAGTTTACTAAGGAATATGCGAAGATATTGCAAATAGCACTGACTTTAATAAAAATATAGTAGAAATTGGGCAGGGAGTTAAGCTGCAGGGATGATTTTGAGTATATGTGTCTTTAGAGACTGAGGAAGCCAGCCTTTATACCTCTTTTGGTCTCAGAACTATTCTTCCTGACAGCAAGAGATTTGCTATTAAAAGCATTTCACTCTTCTCAGTACTTATCATTTACAAAGCATTAAAGATTTTCTATGACCTTATCAAGTCTCCACTCGCTCACATTCACCTCTGCTCTAAATGTACCAACTAGAGTTTTCTCTTTAATTCCCTAATATAATTAAGTTAGGCTTGAAGCAACTCTTCTCTTCTGTGATTAGCTTAAACTTTGCTGTTTCTGACCTTGGTGCCTGAGAGTCAAGGAATCTGTAATTTCCAACTGTGTCACCTAGTCTAATATAGTAACATAAGAATCCCCAACAAGCCTTGTCCCCGGAGCCAAAACTCTCACCCAATTCAAAGCGATTTATAAATATACATTATTTCTTAAAGTGAAGCCCTTAACACAGTCTGATGCTTTGAAACTAGTAGACTGATGATCTGAAGAACAGCCCTTCTGCAGTTAAATGATCATGGAAACTCAGAGACATCAAGATCCCAGTGAACTGTACCATGAACATATACACAGCAAAAGGCAGGAGGGCTCCTGTGTGATAAAGCAGTTTTCTATACAAGTACATTTGAAGGAGGTAGAAGAAGGAATATCTCCAAAAACAAAACCTTTTTCTCAGGTGTCCAATTTTTTCTCTCCTCCCCCTCTTTGTTCACATATACTTAACCCCAAGACCTCCTGATGTCAGAGGAGATCAGAAATTACCAGCCTGCGCTGCCACTCCTTTTAGCTTACAAGACTGATGGAGTCAAGAGAGACACAAAGAACGTGTAAGACAGAAAACCAGCCCTGGGCTGCCTCCTGTTCTCTGATCGTTGGTGTCTTGTGGTCAAGGATATTCATTAGTAGCACAGGCAAACCAACTAACGGCATGCAGCCCATCCAAACCCCCCTGCCAAATAATGGAGAGGCAGCCCATTGATTTGTACAGGTCACTGATCAACTGTTTTAGCAATGCAGATTCCCACAAAGAAGGACAAGCAGGAACTCTGACAAATGAGCTGTGTATTCTGCCAAATTTGTAGAACAGGGAGTAATAATATTTTTCTATTTCCTAGCTATCCAAAAGCTTCATTTTCCTATGCTTGAACTTATTGCTAGCAGGTAAAAATGCTAACGTAACTGTCATGTATTCTGTTTACTATCAGATCTGTACATTTATTTCAGCTAGGTGCAAACAAGACAAAAGATGACAGTTACAACTTGGAAATCCTCTGTGCAGATGAAATTGCTTATGTCTACTCCTATAGGTTTTTTCACCTGCCCTAAGGTCAATGACTAAAATTCCTCCTCCAGAATTTCCACAAAGTCCATGACTGTCCCTTTCTCAAAAGTCACGAAAACAGAAGCCATGAAAATCCACAGGGAATGGTGTGGAATCTTGAACAAAGCATAAAACTCTTTGTTTCGTATTAAGGAAATAAAAGGAAGGAAAATGTTTTATTTTGCTGCATGCATGCTAGATGTCTTTTGATGTGAAACCTAGCATCCTAACACTGCTTTAGAAAGAAAAATGATTGATACATTTAATCAGCTAAGAGAAGGAAATGTCCTAAAGAGCACTAACATCTGTTATGTGGTATTCATTGCATTTTCACAGAAATGGGAGTGCACCTCCACGCTTTCATACTCCCAAAATCTGGGGGAAAGTTAAGATAATTTTTGTCATACAGTCCTTTATGCTTTTAAATTTTCAGTGGAACGACTGGCATTTTGTGCCCAGTGCAGATGCCCAGGGGCTGACATGGGAGAAGCTTCAAGGCCGCATCTTTAAGGGGCACGTGGGGCTGCCCTGTGCCGGACACAGACAGGTCACAGGGGCATTTCCTGTAGGGGCATCAAGACTGACAAATAAAAAGGACAAAAACAAATAAGTAAAAAAAGAAAAAAAAAAAGAAAAAAAAAAAAAAAAAACCAGAGCATAGGAATGAAAGGCTTACTATTTATATTTAGGGTGAATTTCTTGAGATGCTCCAGCCCACCAAAAACAGTTTGGCTGCTTCTCTTCAATCTCTCAACAGCTTCCATGGAGGTCTAAATCTCAGTCCCTTAAACACCACAAAACCACCACAAATACACAAACATAAAACCCCACAACACAAAACCAGAAACCCAGAAATTTCTTTTCAGCTGGACCAGATTCTGTGTATGGTGGAAGATGTGCCCACGCAGTAGAACTAGGTGTGGTAGTGGGAAAGAATCAGGTCTGCAGACCAAAACGGAAAGAATGACGAGTTGGGTCATTTCCTCTAGTGGTACATTCTGCCTTTAAAGAGACCCCAGCTGCTTGTGAGATTGCATCCCCACGAAAATATGTCAGCTACAATTCTGAATTGTGCCTCTTGTGAAACTGTGTGTAGCTCCAGGCAGAACTGGTCAAGTTTTGTCACCTGAATTCAATCTACAGTACTTGGGGAGAGCTAAATTCACAATAATATTTATAACAACCAGTAGCAAAAGCAGAGTTTATTTTAAGTAAGCAATTACAAAATCCTGAAGAAATCCACTTCATCCCCAGACACAATCAAAACCTGATGGGATATGGCCCTGAACAACCTACAAAGGTGCCCTCCTGTCTTGACTACTCTATGACTGCCAGGGGAATTCACACCACCAAAACACCTTTAGGAAGCTGTGCAAGGGCTGGAAATCAACATCCCACAGCCATAGATATTTGGGGGTTCCTATCACTTTAATTTTTAAAAATACCTTCTATCTCGTGAAAAGTAAATGCTTTTAGAGAAATTGTCAGGAATTATACAGTTTGTTTTCTGACTGGTAAATTCATCACTCTATTTCCAGTAGTAATATTTTAGCTATATTTTGAATTCTGCTACATGTTAACTGATTAGGAATACAAAAATGCAAGGCTATTTTTATCCTAGCAGATATCAAACAAACCACCCCCACCCAACCTAATGTGTTTTTAAATAAGACTTAAAACATTCTGACTACACATTCTTTCTCATTAAGGTGCAATGATTTGCTGCTTTCATGAAACTCTTTAGTACAATTTCAATCTCAAAAAAATGCTATTTTATATTCCGTACTACTTCTGGCAGTCCTTTAAACTGCTCTTTCTTTGACTTACAGAGCTATCAGTCACTGCTTGAAAGTCCTCAATAAAGTAAATCGACTGCCCTGAAAGAAATCCATCAATCATATTGACTAGTACTAAGAAAGGCCAACACCATGTTAATTGCGTGCAAAATTAACAGGAATTTGCAAGTGATTTTCTCAAGCAGAATCCCTCCTCTGCTTTGCATGTCTTGAATTACTAAGTATTCTTACCATAAGAAGTAGCTCAGGAAATCACTAATATTATCAAAACACAGAAAAAACAGTTGGAGATGAAGCTTTTCTTTTAAAAGCCTTGACTGCATCAAATAATAGCTACCACTCTTCTCTGAGGTTTTAGGGCAGGGCTGCTTGCAGTGTCTGTGCACCTTCCAACATCCCAACAGCTGCTGCAGTCTCAGACATGAGGCTCACGGAAAACCTTGGCCAACTGAGCATTCAAAATGCAAGTAGCAGAGCAGCATAACGTGCTTAAACAAGGACGAGGTGTTCAAATTTGCTGAGAAAAACCCCTGCCCCCACCCCTGCTATTGCTGTATTTCTAAATTCCAGAAATGTCCACTTTGGTGATCACACGAGTCATTTTGTAGAAGTCTTAGTGTAATTCCTTATGAACAGCATTAAAATTGTACACACAGCTGTATCCATTTTAGTCTGACATGCCTTTGTTCTTAGTTTCAGCCCTCTACTTTTTCCACATTATAACTTGGGGGGATATTCTCATATTGATGAGTTCAATGTTTCTTCTATAACTCACTGTGCAAGAGAAGATAATTATCCTCTGAGTAAGGTCTGACACCTTTCTTCCCCTTTTTAAAAAAAAAAAAGTAGAAAAGGAGTGGGTAGATGAAAGCATGCTTTTTGAATTTTATATTGTATGTAAAATAATCATACTTCTTTCCCATTTGATCTATATAATCTTTATCTAGCATCAGTCACATAAGCTTAAAAAACAACAGGGGTAGATCACATGAAAGCATTCTAGAGGGGCAGATGTGGAGATTAACAGCTACGAGAAGGATACTTTTTCACCAGCCTTCCAGACAGATCATAATGTCTTTTAAGACAGATTTTTAATCCTGCAAGTAACAGACTGATGACCTGAAACATTCTCAAAGTGTAATAGTTTGTACAACATCTACCCGTGTGTTGGGGGAGTTTAAATCCAAAAACATACAAAATCAAGTGTGAGTTTTGGGTGGTTTGGAGTTTTGTTTGTTTTAAAAGCAGCCTGTCAGCACTTCATGGTCTGTTAAGAGAGTCACTTTGCTTTCTAGTTCAAATTCTATTTTTTCTGGGAGACTTTTCTCAAGAACAAGATGGGCCAGATTGTGGGTCACTCTCTCCACGCTGTGTGTCCACATTGGCATAAAAAGGCCCTAAAACTGAGAGCCGTGGCAGGCAAGCCAGCTCAGCTGTCCTCAAAGGCTTCTGCAGGTGACAGTTCACCTCCTCCTTCCCTGTCTCCCAGTTATCCCTCTTTATTCCCAGACATGTGCTTGTGCCTCTCTCATGCTGACTGCGCTACTGATCTGACTTCACAACAGCTGATATGGCTCATCACTAGGCCCCTCAACAGTTTATTACTTCTTTGTTTCCCCTCTGAACTCCTTTGGTTTACCAAGAGGTGAACCAAGCAACAGCTTGATCAGCTACACCCTTCTTTACCAGTTACATCCTAACCTACTTCGTTTCAAAAGCTGAGATTCCGCAAATGGAATATCCTGGCAAAGGGAGGCTCTCCAGAGAACATTGCTGGATGCAGTCACAGAGTCATTTGGGTCGAAAGAGCGCATTAAAAGCCATCTAGTTCCAACCCCCTGCAGTGATCAGGGACATTTTCAGCTAGATCAGGTTGCTCAGCTGGAGTCATCATCATGGCCCTCATCACGACTCTAGGACAGAAGAATGAGTCTTACAGATTGCTCTCCCACAAGGGGGTTGCCAGGTGTGCTGGAGTCCTTTAGAGTCAGAGGAAATAGGTCACGGAGAGCAAAACTGTTCCAGAAGAAGGTAACTGTGCCCTTAAGTTCCTTTTAAACTAGCTTGCAGAAAAAGAAAACTGAAGCAATTCAAAACCTTGAAATTTAGTCTGAAAATAGGCCTCAACACCTAGAAATCAAGTGATGGTAAAGCTGCTCCATCTTGCATTCCACTAGATCAGCTTGTCTGAAGCCAATAGTGTGACATTCTGCATCCACCTACTGCAAGAGGCATGATGATGTTATTACTAAAAGATGCATTCATTAACCAGTACACCTGGAATTTATCAGAGGACAAGGAAAAGAAACATAATCTTTAATGGTGAAAGGTGAGAGAAGCTGTGTGTTTGGAAAAATTACAACAGTCTTTGAAAGACCAAACTGAAGACATGGTCTTTTCAAGATTCCAGCCAAAAATCAAACACATTCAGGAGGTCTTAGATCTAGGCATTATATTTTTTATAAATCAATAAAAAGTGAGCCTCCTGAGAGGCAACTCTGCAACTCTCCCAGGTAATTTGATGATTTTCCCTCTACAGAGTTACACCACTTACAAAGATCACTCTGGTACTGGCTCTCCTGGGGAGCAGAGTGGGGAACAGCTGAACACACTGATAATATCAAAGTATTGATTTGTTAGTCTAAACAAACTCACTAGCCATCAATACCTTTCACCAAGTAGTTTCATGGGCAGAAATTCTGGCTGAAAGCTGCATTCAAACTTCTTTGCCAGGCAGCAGCAGCGCTGATTGAAAACTTCTCTGCTCCCCACGCTGTGTGTCCTTGGTCAGGTCAGGACAGTGGTGCTGGCACCATGAGAACCACACTCCATAGAGGACTCATGGCCCAAATAATTTATCTGGGGGGGTTTGTGCATGTGTTTTCTCTTCCTTCAGATAAATTTTATTAGTAAGTTACTTAATCCTACAGACCATAATGTCTCTAATGTGGTTGAACTAAACCAGATTTTTCTGACTGGAACAAAACACTGCTGGTTCAGTCCCTGTCCAAACCCCTACCCACAGCCCTTTTGAAAAGAAAAGATGCAACAATTTGGTTTCATTACTGCATCACCAACTATGTGTGCCCTATATCCTAAGAGCTCAGAGAAGTAAACTGAACCTTAATGAAGGATTTAATTAAGTGTCCTCTTTAACTCGTTCCATGTGTGTTTTAACCACAGTACTGATTACATGAGACTGACAACTTCGGCAACACTGGAGTCTCCTTGAAAATACTGACACCTTCAGTGAACTACTGGAAATTAAATAAATACAGTACACTACAGAGAGACTTTCTCAGCTTTAACCCTTATGTGCCTGCAAAAGAGCAAACACAGACTCAGAATAACAGGCTACTGTTTTAAGATCACTAAAGGATTAAGAGATGTTAAGAAAACAGGAGGAAGTCCAAAAGCTGAAATCACAAGGAAGAGAAATGGATTAAGTATGCTTTGTTAAGCTAAAACGCCACTGCAGGACTCCAAATTCTCATGATTAAATTAGCATTCTCCATTCACAAAATTAAGAAAAAATCCACATTAACCATTAAGGCACTAAACATGTGAAGCCCTTCATGTGTGCAGCCTTACTGCAGCCGCTAGAAGTGGACAACCCACTCTGCTGGATTGGACTTGCTCCCCCTGTAGTGTTTGTCACTGAGTGCTGCCATTCTCTGGCACCCATGCTGAAGGGGAACCTCCTACTACAGACATGGTGTTATGGCACATAAACTGCAGGAATCCGGCTATCCCAGAGGATCCTCTCCTACAGCAAACAGGGGAGCTCAGTTTTGGGGAGCACAAATACAAGATTACTCAAATAAATTAGGCAACTTTTTCTACCACCTCTTCCGTGTAGGAATTCAGTGAAAAATGCACTAGGTTACTCATTGAAGTTTTCCTCCTTTAGGATAACCCCCTCAGGCTTGCTTTTGCAACAGCAAGAAATTTGAGCTTGATGAAGGGCAGAGCTGGCTGCAGTCAAATGGAATCCACATGCTTGTGCAACATGAAAAGGCAGAATAATAGAAAGAAGTTACTACATGTCATGACTGTAGAGTTTCCAGCCCAGCTTCCTCCCAATTTTCCTTACTGTCTGTCTCATTCTCATTCACATCACAACTCTCTAAAAAATAAATAAAACCAGCTGGGCTTCTTTCTGCAGCATTATATCCAGGAAAGTATAGCTAAACCCAGTGTTCAAGTTACACAAATTTAGATCAGCTCAGGATGAGGTCCATAAAACTTCTGAAGTAACTCACCAGTATCATAAAAGCTCAAAACCACTGGCCAAGCCAAAAGGTCTTAAAACACGGGGAAGCAGCTGAAGCTGGCAAAATTATAAGCAATTGAAAACAGACGTGGTAACAGAAAGTGTTAAGAAACTTCAGCTATAGACATTGCTGCCAACTCCAGCTATAAATCAGATGAGTAAAATGGGAGGGAAACCTTCAACAGTCTGTTCAGAGCTTTTTAGAGTAAGAGTATGTCTGTTTATATACTTTTGTACAGTGCTAGAAAAATACGGCAATTCAAATGGAAACACTACACTTTGCTTTACACTCAGAAAATTAGAGATCTCCAGAATTTACTGAAAAAGACAAAATCACAGAATTAAATATTTCCTTTCAATTTTTCAGTGTTCTCCAAGGTTGTATCAAAGTTCCGAAATTTGAAACAAGCTACATCTCCCATCCAAGTTTGTTGAGAGTGTCAGTAAGGTGTGCTCACCTTGGTCCAGATTATCAGCAATGTTCTTAATGAATTTCATTCCAATCACCAAGCCTACTACTTCAAGAACAGGAAGATGTTTTGTACAGAACTAAGGAGTAGCTTTTGAGTATCACAGAGTTAACAGTCAGGTGAATGAGCAATGCTCCTCCTAATTTTGATCTTTGTGGTTAACCTTCCTCAGATCTGGCCAATAATTTTCTCTTGCAGTCTTAAACCACCTGACAAAATAATACTGCTTGCCTCTTTCAGTATTTTGTATCTGAGATATATTCACTCATCACAGAAATGCTGTCATTCCTCATCTTGCAGATGAGGAACAAAAGTGCTCTTAGCACGTCTGAGAGCACTTAGTTGTTAAAAGCAACAAATTGCTCTTAACAAGTCTGCTTCCTTAGCAACTCCATAGCTAGGCTGAACAGAATGATCAAAATTATCCAAGCAAGGGACACACAAACCCCCTCCCTCTGCTGAGCTCTATCACTCCCCACACCTGAGTGGTGGCATCACAGCCAAATCCTGGGCACCACCCCCTGCTCTATTCCTAAAGCATCCTGGCCTTCACAGGATTGCCCTCATATTATTCCTGCTGCTGCTGGCAGCCCACTCTGCTCATAGATTTTTATGACTTTTGATAATGCCAGTACTAGATAACCACTTGGAGTGACACTTCAGCAAGGGCAAACTTTGTTCCACAGCCACCACCCTTGAGCTTTCTCCGACAAGCCAGAGGCAGGCAGAGAAAAGCTGAGATGATGACACAAGAGTAGAAAAAAAGTGAAAGAAGAGGGCAGGAGCCTTGAAGTTCACTTCTTATTACTGGTAATTCACTGAATTATATATCAACTTTGTTTTTCATGAAAAAAAGAGGTATTTCTAAAATTTAATTTACCCTCAGCCAGGACTTCTACCATTAAGGCCATTATTGAAAATATAAAAAGAAAGGGGCTGTAGAAAAACACATGCGGTTAAGTTTTTATGAACTGCTTTACTCATTTTCATTAATGACTTAATAATAATAATATTTATTCTCCCCCAGATGGCTTGATAATAAAATGCAGTATTAGTTTTAAATAATTCCAGATTATCCTAAAAGTTGTTTCTGTAAAAGCTAAAATAAAACTGTGACTGATCTTGACAGGAGATTTAAGTCAACTAAGCCTTTTATTAATTTTTCAAATTCTTGTCTTATTTCTCCTAAGCTATATCTCTGTGTTTGATTGGATGGCTAAATACAAAGTAAAGCTATGCAGTCCATTTATTTATTTCAGCCAGCTTCTCCAACACACCTGTTACTTGGGAAGTTTCTTGCGTACATTTTTAAGAATCCCGTATTTCTTGCTTTAAGATTACTGTAAATGCATAATACTTCAGCAACTCTTGTTTACTGTAGTATACAGCCAGGACAATAAATAAATGATGGTTCATTGCTTCTTGGACATGTTTGAGTTTCTACTGGATGCATTTCAGTGACTTCAAGAACACCTTGACATATAAAACTAATTTTGGGTTTGCTCAACACATGTACAAAAAGTCTCTTACATGAAAAGTACCATTATAAGGGAGAGTTTCACTTTGATTTAATCAGAAATGGAGGATTTTTTAAATTGAGACCTAAAAAGTCTACAATTACTCCCATTCACTTTGAAATAAATCAGATAAACTGCAGATGGCACAGTATAGAACCCTTTAAACGAGAAGATTAATTAAAAAATTTAATATCTATATTAGACTACATGGGATTATCTAGAATAGATATATTTAGTAATGAAGTGTGAGATTAAATTACAACAAGAACAGCAGAAACATTGCAAGGAGTGCACATTAATTTTATATCCAAACACCATTTAAGAGTCAGTGTGGAATAAAACTTTCCATGCTTTGATTCACTGTAAAAGATATGACTGAAGCATTCAGGAGTGAGAATCTATAGAGCAAAAGAGCTCGGAATGTGGGGTTTTGTTTTTTCTACCAGTGATGCAAATTAAACAGTTAAATGAGGAAACTAGCAGTGCAATTATGAACTGTATTGTTTTCTTTAATCTTGAGCTTGGCAATGTCTCTAACAAGAAGGAAAGGAGAACCACTGGACCAGCCTGTATTTAAACAATCAGCTTGATCAAGGTCACCGTGCTCAGTGTTTGCCAGGACTGAAAGGAATTCAGATTCTAAATAACACTACTTCCCTTCCTAAATTTTACTCCCCAGACACAGTGGTGGGAAAACACAAGGCAAGGTATTATTAAACAAGAAAGAATATCTAATAACTTCTTAATTTACCACTTATCACTGATTGGAGGGGCAGTTGACTCTGACCCAGTACTGACATGCATGTGGTTTAGATATCCATGCCTACCTCCTGTATTTCCTTCTCCATCCCAACTCCAGGTCTATGTGACAGACACTCTCTCCTGGTAGGTGAATCCAGGCTCACAGGACAAGTGTGTGGCAGCAGAGAGCCGCAGGGCAGCACCACTATTTTCTGAACTTAGGAAAGGGTGGAAGGTAACACAAAGGAAGAATAGGAAAAAAAGAGGTCTAAAAACAATAGGTTTTTTTATATTCGTATGTTTTGCTTTTCTTCCTTAGACTAACCAGCTGCTTATACTTGTCTAGGATGCATTATCAAAAATG
Organism: Dasyornis broadbenti; assembly: GCA_013397935.1. Classification (NCBI taxonomy): domain Eukaryota; kingdom Metazoa; phylum Chordata; class Aves; order Passeriformes; family Dasyornithidae; genus Dasyornis; species Dasyornis broadbenti. The sequence continues at coordinate 5,166,393 of VZRN01005622.1, read as the reverse complement.
CTTTTGGCTTGGTTAAATATCCTCCTTCTGTGCTAGAATGATTAGACTAATAGAATCACATTATATTTATTATTTACAGAGCACATGGGAACGGCTCAGCAAAAGCCCAGGTTGAACAAAGCTCAAAAGATGACTATTTTTGGCACTTGTCTTGTTTGCAGAAGAAACAATATCTAAGGAAGTGAAGTTAATGAAAGGAGTCTGTTTAATCAGCATAAAATAAACAGCTAAAAGCAGGTTGCACAGGGAGAAGCAATAAAAGAACAAGTGACTCGCTATGGTATTGTTTTCTTTTCAAGCTCTGCTCGCAACAGAAGGTTTTCAACAACTGTACTTAAATGCCTCGGTTTCAACACCAAATTCCATAAGGAAGGAAAGAAAAGCTTTCAGTCTATTTTACTACAGGGCTCACAAGACACCCTGGATCTTCTGTACGGCTCTTGACATGCTCATCTAGTGAAAGGTAAAAGCACAGAATCGATAAAAAAAGAACACAATTTGTACACCAGATGCAAGTAAAAGCACTAATGGAGCATAAAGGCTGAATCATAGCTGAAAAGCTACGTTCTCTGAAGAAATAAACTCCTCTTAACACAATGTATGTAGACTGAAGAGTACACACTGAATTTGGGAATGTGCTGTTCTGCTGGAAATCTTTGTATGATCGAATCCTTTTACCTCAGTGAGAGTTACAAAACGAAACCTAGGTTTTCTTCCATTAGTAAACAGTTATGATGCTATTTTGATCTTAAACTGCTACTAGAACCAGACACAAATAATGCATAAAACTGTCTTTGCAATAATAAATACAAAACCCCAAACCAAAACAACAAACAGCAACAAAGCCAGACTCCTTTTCCCCTTTCAGCTGCCCAAACTGAGAATTCACCTAGGAGACCCGGAGATAAAGTTTTCTCCTTTTCCTGTTAGTTTGTTAAGATGATCACATCCATTGCTAATGGTCTGTGATGCTGCAGATGATTCTTTTCCTGAGGCCCACCTTGAACTTGCTTATACTTTCATTATTCAGGCTAAAGGTTGTTATGCCAGATATAGCTGTGGAATGAAAGCTTTTCAGATTTGTAATAACCTTGAAGAGTGTCAATGTAATTCTACATTCTGGAGTTTAAATTTCTGAATTTTGATTTCCTCAATAAAAAACAAGCAACCAAACAAGAGAACAACAAAAAGTCCCTACAATTTTTCTCTCAAATCACTCGTAACACATAAATGAATCACTGATTACCAATGACATTCCACGCTCTAAAAAAAAAACCCCAAACAGAATAGGATAAAGGAAACTTCTGTCAGCTTAATTTTCTCAACAATTTAAAGCTGAATACTGAATATGCCTAGAAACATTTACTCCTTTTATTTCTAAAATAATGTTTTGCATATAGGAATGAAATTAAATTTAATTAATAATATTCTATTCATATGAATAAGGAGTCTTGGATATAATCTATAAATAGCCTGAAGAGCCTAGAAGGTAGAAAAATGGAAAATACCCAACATCCACTAGAAGAAATGAGAAAATGGTGATGTTAAAAGAACCGCTGCTTCAAAGCACACACGTTCTCCGATGAAGCAAGGGAGGGCAACATGTGGTGACTTCTTCCTAGCAACTAAACACAGGAGAAGTAAAACTGACTGTGATTGTAGTGCTCTGTAGTGACTGAACAGCTGCAGCTCTCGGAGGGGTTGGACCGTGGCTTGTACAGGAACTCAGGAGTTCATAGAGCAGTTGCTGTGATGTGCAACATCTGAGAAACAGCTCTGAATTTAAAGTAGGACTTGAAATAAAGCTGTGTCACAGATAAACCATGTTCAATGCTCTTTGGTTCAAAACAACCACAGTACCTGTTACACCACAGGGCATAGTGCTGGAGTGACGTATTGATACAGTTCCTCAATGCCTTTGTTTGTTTTTTTTCCATTAGGAGATAGATTTCTAATTACCATCTGGGATCTTTGATTTAGAGGTATTTTTATGTGCTGAGCTACTACTTAGTTGTTCCCCTATGTGGGAGGCAAAGGAAGAAAGACGGAAGGATGGAAGGAAGGATTAATTTTGTTTAAAGCAAGACTTTTAGGAAGACAGCTCACTGTTCAAGAAAATTCCCATGGGCAAATATATCTTCATTTGAACGTTTTGCTTTAGGAAATGAAGGTTTTCACAATTCTGTATTGCATTTTACCCTTTTCTACAGTTAAAAATGTATTACCTTACATTTACCTTTGATCATGCTGAGTATGGTTATATATATATATACATTTGAAATGTATATACATATTAACATGAAATTCTGCCAATTTCTTTTCAGACCAAGAGATATTTGGGAGAAAAAAAGGGGGGATATTTTACTTAGTAGCAGCTGTCCACAATTATTTAAAAAAACGTACTAAAACACGCATAAAAGAGAACATTTTGTGATATTCTGACATGCTAGCAATAGCAGCGACAAGATCATTCCTTTATTATGGGGCAGCACATAAAGAAATAGAGAAAATGTGACATATATAGAGTAAAATGATATTTCAAAAAATCTAGAAAAAATGCATTAATTTTTTTTTTTTTAGCTCTTTTCTATCATTTCCTTTTAATGGGAACTACAAGCATGTCCTTTAATTCTGAGGGGAAATTAAAATAGTGACAAACAAAGGATTTCTAACAGCAGAGTACACTAATCATTACTGAGCCAGCTTTTAAATTTCTGCACATAAAGAGGGAAGTTTACAGGCCTACCAAAAATCCTATCTGACTGCCCTGCTCTAGAAACAAAACTCTGACGTATAGAAATGCATCCCATCAGTTCAGTAATTGATGAAACCTGAAATGATAAGTATCAAACTCCTCGATGACTGACTCAGGACTAATGCAGAGCAATTTAGTAGCCACATCCTTGGAAAGAAGATCCATAGGCTGTCCCTGCTTTTGCAGCTTTGTGCTGAAGAGCAAGTCAAGGAGCTAGAAAACATCTTTTCCACACCAGTGCCTTGCCTTACCAGCTTCAAACTCTCTCAAAACCACATGAGAAGGCTGCCTGCTTCCAACACTTGTGCCTTCTGCTGTTAATACCAGAGCTCAAGAATGGTCCAGGTCCCTGATTTTAAGGTTTATACCTCTACCTTGTCAGCCCGGACACTCAAGACATGTTACAGTAGCAGAAATTAAGCAATTTATTAATTATATTCAAAACATCAGCTATGAGGAGGTCTACAGAAAGGCATCTGTGTACAGAGGGCTTTGGTCTAGATGACCTTTAAAGGCCCCTCCCAACTCAGACTATTCTATAATTATGTACAAGAAAACAATCCTTAACAATACTTGTATTTGCAGTTAATTCCCAAGAAGTTTCATTCCTGCTTTATCCAACTTACTAGCTACTCTAACCGATAACCAGAGACTCACAGCTGGGATCCAGGCTACCCAACCTTCATCTGGAGACATTTTTCCATTGGAGCACATCTTTGCTGGGATACACATAAACCTTTATGTTCAAAGCCTCCCCAGGATGCTCCTCAGATGCAGACCTATCACCCACAAAGATTCCACAATTCATAACTTAATCAGGTCAATTTTATCACTTTTCTAACTGTCTTGGCCTTATTTAAGAAATATGGGTGCCTATTGAAAATGGCAAGTTGGAATCAATAAATCTGTATAATATTGAAAAGTGTGACCTCTTTTTTAAATTGAAATCAATCCCATACTAACACATGAATATAATATACTGTATAGCCATATAAAGAAAAAATATACATAGGCTTCATTCTGTTTTATTTTGGGAGTTAAAAGCACTTTATAGTAATTTAGGTGAATAACCTCTTAACCAATTTTTTATTTACACTATTTCCTTGTGATGTTTAGATAGATAAAATTTTTTTTTTCCATGGAAAACATCTGTATCAGGGATTTTGTAGATTGATGTAATTTTAGGGAGTGTCAGAATTCATTGCATAATTCTTAATAACTTTTTTCAATGTAAAAGTGGTTAAAGAGAATCCGCAGAAGGAACAAAATGGTTAAAAAACTCAGGCTGTAATTTATAGCGTGGAAGGCTACCATGAATGCAAAAAAGACTCATAATTTCATACTGTTTTGTAGAAAGAATAACTTAGGAAAGAAGGTGCTAGGGGAATTTACTAGAAATGAAAGAATATCTTTGCCTTGTAGCCATGCTTAATGAAGGTATTAAATTTTTCTCTTCTGAGGCTGTCAACTTACCTTGCTGAGGTTCACAAATTCTCCCTTAAGAGACATTTGTGTAGCACACATATCAAGAAAATGAGCTGGAAGATGGATATGAAGAGGGTGTCTCATGAACAGCACATGGGGAAGCTGAATAAAACACGATTTGGCTGCTAGTGCTGTTTTCTCCCCTTGCTTTGTTAAAATACCACCATTGCTCTTGCAGAGCCTTAAAAGACCAGATGAAAGTTAGGGAAGGCTGAATATGCCAGTGGGTAAAAATAAAATAATAAAAAAAAAAATCCATGAAGAAGAGGATACAGATACAAAAAACCCCTGGGAATTAACATGAGAAACAAGCGAAAACAGCAGACATGAAAATAGCAGAAGACTATGTCACAAAAAAATGGTAAGGGAAAGAGGCAAGAACTAGATAAAACTGAAAAAAACTAAAAGAAGGCAAAATTTTAAAGAATACAAAAGTGAGTTTGGAACACATATCACTTGAAGTGATTAGCTTAATATTTAGTTCAGTGATTCTCCAAGTGAAAAGGCTTGTAAGTAATTATATCTTCGGAATATGGGACTTGAGCTACTTTGAAAGTTTTATTCAAGGACAGAAATTATCTTGAGGAAAAGGAAGGGATTTTTGGAGAGAGTAACAGCTTTAAACAACATGCATAGCTACAGAAAGGTTAAAATGGAAAAACGAGCTAAAAAAAGGATCAAAGAGAAATTAAGATAAGAAAGTCAGCAAGAATAAGGGACTTTTTAAGCTTTTACACAAATGCAGAATGAAGAAAGGGAACAAGAAATGAATACAAATCAGGGACTCTCTTGACACAACAAAGTTGAGCATTAAAGGCAAATCTGTCATCTCAAACCCATGTGTGTGCACTCAGTTTTAGTACTTTAATTTTTAGACATGACATTGAAATGGAGAATTCTCATCGAATTAGTAACTTTGAGCAAAGTACATCTCTCTTAATTCAGCATGTTACTGGGACAAAACTGTGTTTTAACTTAGCCTGATATATGTGCCAGCATGACATTACATTGCTTCAAAAATCAGTCCAAAACCAGGAGGGTGGCTCAGCTATATAAGCCTTTCATATTTTCTAGTTGATATTCAGGATGAGGTACTACCATAGGCTATTTAAAAAAAAAAAAAAAAAAAAAAGGGTTTTATCATTTATCATTCCATTTCATTTTGTAGGAATACACAAAAATGCAAATTCAGGGAACCTTAGTCTGCAATGAAGCACAATAAATGTGTGGCTTATTGTCCTCAGTTCTCTTCAGTAGTTTCCTGAGCACCAGGAGAAATAAGCGAGGAGCACCAGCCAGTGAAAGCTGACTCCTTCCTCTCCTAACTTCAGGGGATGCTAAAAAACAGACTGCAGGAAGGCTGTGTGGAGTCAGTGACCTTTCTAATTGCTCCAAGGAGACAGCCCAGGCACAGAGCAAGAGAGAGCCATGAATAACATGATGTAATTTAACCACACAATAAACTTCCTGGTCATTGGACATAATCTTCTCCTACCCTTACCTCTCACTGGGCTCGGTACAGGACTCTACTCCATGTTCTTTTCCTCTTATCCTGCACTTATCTGCCCAGGCCTCATATGAACTGCAATAGCCAAGGAAATTTAGCACTCACTTTATAAAATACTCCGTAACTCTCTGTGTTTATGGCCACTCTTAATTCTTCGTTTCCCATTCCCACCATGAAAAGTCCATGTGTGTCCAGCATCCACTGCTAACTGGTGTGTAGGGCAGCAGCCTAATTCCTCGTCCTTTGGAAATCATCTTTAACTCCCAACTCTCAGGAGACAGTTTGAAGCAAGCTGCTCTGATAAGTATGTACACATTTGAACATAAACATCATGTTCCTTTGCTTGCAGTATCATATGTTCCCCAGAACTAAAGACTGTGCAAGAGATTGATCCATCTCTAAATCGAGGAAGTTAAGACAAAGAAATAAAAGTGAAACAGGCACAGAAAGGTAACAACAAAAACAAAACTTGCTCATCTGCTGGCAGCACAAGTAGGGGACAAACCTTGTGTTTCAACTGCCAGAACGGTGACTTGGCCTTTTCCCCCTGCACCATTCTATCTCTTGGCAGTATTGTATCTTCACCAACCTCATAATTTTATCTTGCCTCCACCATAGGTTTGATAGGAAATATTTAAGTGGCTGTCATGGTGCATGGACTGACTGCAGATCGCTGATTGTCTACCTTTGTAGTCAATCATAAGGCTGAAAGAACTTATTTTTAAAAAGCAGAAATTAAAATAGTTCTTTGTTAAAATATAACAATTCAAAGACACCCAAGACATTTTTTAGGTCTAATAACTGAGTTGAATTTTCATTCAAGATCACCATTTTAAGATGCTGATTTTTCCTTATTTTTCTGACACTCAAAAAAATTTCCATACTATCTTTTTTTAGTCATAAAATTCAGTAATGGAAGAGAAGCTGTAAACACAAGGTTGCAAGAGATTAGTCTTGAAAGCATTCACTGAAATATCCTAAATAATAGCTCAAAATATCAAGATATACCAGTGGAGGTATTTTGTACCAGTAAATATTTCAAACAATTTCTTTCACACTCTCTTAAAAGTAGATTTAAAAAAAATTGGTTTTCATAAGGATGTTTTGTTCATCTACACCAAAGTAAAGGATTTAAGCCTATGGAAGTCCCAAAGGATTTAAGGGACCATGATCAGTGGTAGCAGTCTTGGTTGTAATTTGTAGGAACATAGTGTAGAGCCAGAGAATAAAAAAAGATGGGCGGAGGCAGCCTAAAGAACCTTTTATGTACAGTAAGTCTTCAGTCCCCCCCCCACCCCTCCCTTCTTTTATTTTTTATACCAGCTTGCATGATTGTGATAATCATTTCCATCTGTCTTAAAACTGCTTGAAATATAACTTTGCAAATGAAAGCACATTTGGAGTCCTGCGTCTGCAATTACATTTTCAGCATATCTGAAACCAGAAGCAAAATCTTGATGACAGAATCCACAGAGTGAAATCTTAGCGTAACCTTGGGAAGATGAAAATACCTTCATTTAATATTCATTGATCCACCATCCTAGTTTTGATCAATATTAATTTCTGATGCTAATAAATCTACACTCTGCCAAGGACAGGGGAGTCAATAATTGCTTATTATCGTTAGAAGTGAAAATATAATCTTGCATTTTTATTCATTTCACAAACGGCAGTTATCAGGCAGCATTAAAGCTTATGAAAACATCTGTCTCAGGATCCACCAGGTAAAAACAACTTAAAACTTCCTAAACAGCTGTGGTTGATTCAAACACTATGAAAAATTTGATTTTTTGCTCAATGAGCCACAAAGTACCACCTCATTTAAGATCTGTTATGTTGCAAGGAGCTTAATTCCTATGGACAAGTGATATCCCAAATAGCTTTTCATGGAGATACTGTTTGGTAGACTTGTACCTCATAACTGAACACTGTTCTTAAATTTTTAGGCTGAATATTTCTCTTCAAGATTTCATTTCCTACATCCACTTAGGCATCAGAGTTGAAAGGCAGCCCCTGACTATTCTTAAGGTAGTGCCAAAACCCCTATTGATTTCAACTGTGGCAGGGTCTTTCTTTTGGGAAATGACGGTGACTGTCAGCAATATTGGGAGAAATCCAAAAGGCTCAAGTGGCCAGTAGGTGATAATTGTATTTAATTTCAAAAGTATCCTGGTTTTGCCTCTAAAAACTAGTGCCTGCTCTATCAGTGTCACTTCTGGCCAGCACCAGTGAATGAATATGTTTAATGGGATGGTGGTGTCATGATAGCAGGTCATGCAGATGAGAAGGCAATATATAATCACTTGACATATTGATGGCTTGGTTCCTCTAATTTCACTCCTAAAAGGAATTTCTAAGACCCCATGTAAGGCTATACACAAATCTTACTGCGCAATTAACTCTAGCTGGCAAGTCCACATTTTCAGTTAGATTCCATATAAGTTAGTGACTTTTGACTTTGATGATTAAGCTTTTTAATGGGATGCCACACGTTCACAGGGGCAAACAATCAATCAGTGCAATATTCAAACCGTTTCATCAATGACTGCAGCAATTGCTTTTTATCACGCAGTCAGCAATCTCCTGCTTTCAGCCATCAGCCACACAGGAGCAGCTTCACTCCACTGCCATCTTTGCCTCCTTGACAAACCATAGTGTGACATTTTTACATAATTAGACAATAGGCAGTTATGGTTTCTAAGTTTTCTAATACTTGCCTTTTGGTAGAATCTTTGTCTTTTCACTAAAAAAAAAATGAAATTGTCATCCAATTTTACTGAAATCTAATTTATACCTAGGTTAATTATGCAGCCAATGAGCCTCAAGGGATTATGTGGTACATTCTTTATCATCATAAATATTGTATTACTTCAAATGCACTTTGGAAATTCCATTCTCAGCATTTCTTAATGATATTCAGAATTCCAGGGCAGAGCAGACTCTTATCATCCAATGTTACAACAAGTTCTACTGCCTGTGTATTATTTTTCAATTAGTACAATATCAATCTTCTTTTATAATTCAATAATCCAGTAAAAATTAATATTATCATTGCTAATCAAAGGGTTGCTGAAATTTCTATTTAAATGCTTTTGATCAAAAGAATGTTAACAGTTGCAAAGCTTTTACCATTGGAAGAAAAGGCCTGTATGTGTCTTAATTAAAACAAATGCACCACTTGAGGAGGAAGATTTTATATCATGCCTGTAAACAGAGTAATTTCAGTGCAATAATGATTTTACACAGAAGAGGTTTTTTTATGGACCTCTAGTCATGATTCCCTTTACCATCTCTCTCAAGCTGACTTGCGAAAACTCCTTCATTTTCAGGGACATGCTTGCCCTTGAAACCGCTAGGCTTCTTAACTACTGAAATGTTTCACTCTTAATTGTTGAGTAATGATATTAAAAAAACCAACAAAACAAACACCTTTAGACAAACACTGGATGTGCATTCCTTTTCCTTTTTGGCCGTTAATCTGTAAATGCAAAAATGGAGCTTGCTTCTACTATGAAACAAATAATGCAAGTACTCTAAAAGGCAAGAGCCATGCAAATCACCTAGCTCCAGGCAGAAGAGAGCAATCACCTGTAACCTGTATTTTCTGTTTAAACTCACTGCTTTTCATTATGAGGGTTCACAGTAGAAAATGTGAGCTGAGAAAATAATGAAAAAGACACTGTGAGAGCGCCATATAGAATTCTACCGGAGTGTTTGGTGATGGACGGCACAGAGAACACGTGAAGCTGTGCTGCTGTAGGGTCACAAACTTGCTGTGCACTGCAGATTACTTTCATACTCTACAGATTACGTACCTCTCACTTATATAAATGCTGGTTTGCCTTGCCATAAACCACATTAAAACCCTGACCCACAGCTGTGGCTTCCTCCTTGGTTCTTCAGGGACTGGACAAGGCTTGGGAGCGGAACAGGACTTTGCCTTCGTGGCTTCCCTCTGACCCCCTCAGCACAAACGTGTGGTTTCCTCTCAGCTGCACACAGGTCTGATAAGCACAACTAGAGGGACTAATCATATCCCAAAAGCCCTGTGGAAACAGTGCTGAAAGCTTCTTAAAATTTGTGATACCTCCCCTTGCATTTCAGAAACAGTGTGGGGAAGAGGCAATCACTTTACAATGAACATGTTTTTCTGTAGGTTGAAATGGGTATATCCATGTCTCCAAACCAACACAGAACAACATTGCAATTCCAAATTCAACACTGCATTGGAGTGACAGCTCCTAGAAATCTTGAAGACAGTGTGTTCCTATCATACGTAGAGCTTCATGCAGAAATCATGTGTCTCAAAGAGGAGATGGAAATAATGAAATATGCAGTGTTTCTGAAATTAATTTCAGACAAAGTTCCAAATGGAGTGAGTTCTCAAGTATCACTTACTTATCGATTCTTACACCCACTCTATTTGTATCAGCACATTTCAGATTTCAATGTAAACTTAACTGTATTTCGTCTGAAGTGTGACAATTAATATTATTCAGGTAATTTAAAATGCACATTTAAGGTTTAGTTGTGCAATAGGAGATAATAAACAGGTAATAAGAAAATGAAAGTGCAATGATAAAAGCAAATGCATTATACAAAAATGAAGATCTTTTTCCACATTCCAAGTTTGGAAGTTGACTTTTTATAAAGGCCTTTGTTTCTGAGTTGAACAGAGGAGGCTCCATTTAGGTTCTCCCTATACTTTTAGATAGAGGCTACCTCTTTACAGATTTTTATTAATCATAACAGAACCACATTCAATATTAGTCAAATAGAGACTTCCATGACAGAATTGAGACACTACACTGTAAAGAGGTGGAAGGAATTTTTTTCTTTTTAAAATACTAAATGACTTCACCTTTGGAAGGTTCTTGCAGTGTATTTCATTTTTTTGGGATACCATATTGCATTTCTTCCTCTCCAGGAACCGTAGATCTCTTCATCTGAGGACACTGTCTGTCTGCACAATATGGTCATCTGTTACTTTCATGATCTAGGGCAGTTTTTTAGGATTTTCCTCCCTAATTTATTATTTATTCTTTATTAGATGTGTTTTTCTAAATCAGTATGATTTTGGTGTGATGGCTATTTTGGCAGGGAAAGCCGCAAATAACCTGGGGGTTATTTGATAAGTCAGTTGGGATTGAAAGTCCTAAAAACTGCAGAAGACAGCTACTGAGCCATTCATTGTTTGTAACATTAGAGCTTTTTATTAAAATACCATACATATTTACATAGTCCTTTTTTAAACCTTGAAAGAGTTGTGTGACCACAATCTGAGCTACTTATCTGTCACAGAATTGCTGATTCAACATCCTAAAGCTTCTCAGAGTCTTTCTTGCTTTGTGCTGATGTTGTGCTTTTTATACTCCATACCTCTTCCTTTATTATATATTGATTTTTATTCCTATTAACTATACAATTGTTTTAATCTTTTTTATTTTCCTTTATGAGGTGCTTATGTCACATGAATTCATCTGTCATAGTTGGAGGCAGTCTACTTCAATAAATTAGGATTGGCTTCTAATATATGAAAACAGTGTTTTTGTACAACATTCAGATTGTATGAAAGAACAGCAGAAGTTAAAGGAATTATAAGTGCTTTCATACAAATGTAAAGAGTTTCAAACTGTTCTTTTTTACAGCATAAGTGTTCCTCCACGATACTTTAAAATAGAGTAGCTACTGTTACGGGCTGCACTCCACAGAATGGAGAGTTCCAGTCCTACTCTCTCTAGACACCAAGCCTTGATGATTTGACTTCTGCAATTAACACCACAACTTTATTGTGTTGAGCTAAGATATGCTGTTGTAAATACATAAATAACTGGCATTTAAATCACATCAAATTACTGAATGCTAAGCTCTTGAACACCTTAAAAATGTAATGCTACTGGGTTGTCTCTCTCAGGCATAAATTGAAGGCGAGATGGGATGGAAAGTTACAAAGCACAAAATATTCTGATAATAATTCTATTTTGAGAACATTATCAGATTGCAATTAAGGAAGATGATTCTCACAAGTGAATGGGCCTGTGAAGGAGACAGCAATGAGGAAGAGGTATCAGTGAATGATCAATTCTCATCCAACATGCTGTGCAGTAAGTCCTCCCCACTCATTCTGAAATCAGCTGGGCCTTCTCAACTGCAATATTTACTGTTTTGAACTTTGGACCCTCAGCATCTGCAATATACATTTCTTTAAAAAAAGGACATGAAAACCTAGATTAACATTCATGAATGAGGAAACAGATTAATCCCAAACCTAAAAAATTTTCTCTATTTCATTGCTGTGTGAAAAGTGAGACTATGAAATTACCTTAAATGTTTCTGATCAGCTTGGGGGTGAACACACACTATGATCTTTGCACATTTGTGATTGTTTTCTCTGTATCCTCTGTACCTGTACCAAGCTGAAAGCCCTGAGGGCGAGGTTGTGTCTTACTGGTTTGGGTAAGCAGGTTTTCCTCACTTCCGTTCATCCAAGACGTGCACTCAGCTATTTCCACATCCTTTACAAAGCCAGGCCTGGGAATGTGGGACTTGTGTCCCACTCCTTTGGATTCCAAAGGACAATCCTTGTCTCTGGACAAAGGAAGTGAGTGTTCCCTCGCTCAGGCTCACTGCATTGGCATTTTGGCTTCAACTGTTCAAAACCACTGATCACTAAAAGAGTTGTGTCCCAGGGTGCCTACCAATCTAAGTTTCATGGCATGAGACTCCTAATTTTGCTCTAAATAAATTATCCAGTGTTTCTAGGTTAGTAATAAAATCTCACAGGAAAAAATACAGACTTTTAAAAATACTGAATTGCCTGACTAGATGTATTTTATCAGCTTTTTCTATAATTTAACAAATCAACCAGACTAATGCAGCTTAGTTAATAATGTTGCAGGAAATTAGAATTGGGCATCTAATGTTCCTGAAGAGAAGATTTTTGAATAAAAATCCTTCTTTGAAAACTGTTTTGTACGGTAAATTGTAGCAAATGCTTCCTCCTAGCTGAAGATTATCCTATTACGGGTGGAACCCGCAGGAGAGGATATTCCAGCATTTCTAACCACCACCTTCAAGTACCTTTGAGGACAAAACTCCAAGTTAATGCAAACATAAAGGAAGGCAAAATAATCTACTAACCAGAAATCCTGCTAGGCAAATTCTGGCACAGCTACAGCTCCTGTCTGCTTACAGGGTTACTATAGACAGGCACTATGCAAAACAATTATTTGACACCAAGAAACAAAAATGCAGACCCAGCTATTTTCAAGTTTTGTGTTGGGAGAAAGAAGGTGCAGAACTGGAAGTGAATGGGACAGTTTGCACAGTTGTGTTTAATGAGACTTTTTTTTCCCCCCTACCTCTCTCCCCCATCACCCTACAGTAGAAATGTAGCTCAGTCAGAAACTCTGCTTACTGTCAGTCAGGGGTGGGAAAAGAACAAGGCTAGAGCCTGACTGGAGCATCCCTTCCCTTCCCTGCTACAGCTCTTTGAAATTATAGATGTACACATAACAACAACAACAACAATTTTTGCTTTGCAGCCTAGAGGGCCATCTGTGTTCTACTGATACCTCAGACCTGACTGACACAACTTTAAAGTTAAAACAGTTTTTACTGGAAGTTTATCAGCTGTCTCATTATCTGTGGTGAGGAGCTCCAATCTTGCCGCTTTGATTTTGCCTTGGGAGCTTGGATAGCATAACATAAATATTTGGATTAAAATTAGTAGTCATGCAAAAAAAACCCCAATTTTATTTACTAATTAAATACCAGATGTACATTCCATGGAAGTATTTCCCACTAATTGAAGATATTATTTTGATGAATTCACCATTAAGAATTTCACCTAATAATTACACTCCAAATTGTTAAAAAAAAAAAAAAAAAAAGAGAGACACCTTAGGATAAACAACCAATGGCTGTATCTACATCAAACACACTTATTTAATGTTTGATATTTGGAAAGTATCTTAAGCCTACTGTAGCATAAAAATAAATTACTTTAATTCAACATCATCCATCTATTAATTATGTTGCTAAGATATTAACAGGAAAGAATTCTGTTCTATGGCTCTTAAAAGCTTGATTATTAAATTCATAATAATATGGGACTTGTCTTTCATTCAGCAGAGAAAAATGAAAACCAACAAAAAACAGACCCCTAAAATGAATATGTACAGTTGAGGAGCCTAGTCTACTGTCACTGAATTTTATTCTCCTTTTCATTGTCAGTAATTGCAGCAAAATAGCTGCTCTTCAGGGACATATTAGGGAAAGAATAGTAATTAAGCTTAGGAAGGTATAATCTGTATAAAAATGAATTACAACTGACTCAGTCTAAAACTAATGTATTACAGATTCAAATGAAAACCTAGCCGTACCCTGTGAATAGCTTATTCAAAAACACTTCCAGATTTCTAGATGTCAGCTCTGTCACTTTGGGCACATTTATTATCCTCTTCAAAATGTGTAACCCTTCAATGTGAAAAATGACATCACTGAGGAGTCAACACTTTCCCTTCCCTAAGGAGCCGTGCCTGGGAATACAAGCAAAAATCCTAAAAACAGATAAATAGAAGCTTTCTTTATGAATGAGCCTGCACGGTTTATCAAGAGAACCACTTAAATGGCCCACATTATTTTAGCAAAACACATAACTCAGGCAAAAGGAGAGAACTCAACATCCCAAGGGCTTTTAAAAGTTAGTTTTCCAGCACCAGATTTTGAATTGAAGGCATTTATTAAAAAGAAATAAATTTACTGATGAATAGTTCCTGCACTTGGTTTCCAGAGAGTGACCAGCAGAAGGAGGATTAACAAGCCATGGCAGCTAGGAGCTTTTCCAAGCGGTGTGCTTGACAAAGCAAAGCAGTGGAACACGTAGCTGGGTGTATATTATGGGAACATCTCTCACACTCCAAAGAAACTGAACAAAAAAAAAAAAAAATGTGTGGCTTATCAGAATACACATTATCTGCCGTAATTTCATAGAATGGCATAAACACCATGAAAGTTACCATCAAGTTCACTGGCTTTTACATTCCTGCAAGGTCAGAAGTGGTGTACTTTCCACCTCACACAACATTGTTTCTTTCCTCTCTCCCATTCTTTCAACTCCAGTTTTAGGCCTTCCCTTTTTTATGGGATTAGAAGCCCACAGCTTATTCTGACAAGTCTAAATACTAGATTTATCATTAAAATTATTTTAGTCAATATTTGCACAGAAGAAAATAAAAGAGCTTTAAACAAACCTCTTGGATTTCTTTGCTATAAATTATAAACCCAGAAATTAAATTAAACAGAAAGGAAAAATAAAGCATAACCCTCCCTAACCACTAAATCATCTGTGGCAACCTGTACAGATGGATGTATTTTGGAATGTTCCCAAAGCCAAAATGTTGAAGCTAGCTTTAAAACAAGATATGAATTAGCTTGGCATGCTCCACCCTTGACTTAACTCTCAAGGATGTGGTCAAAAATTTGCTAGACAAGCAGTGAGGGAAGCAAGAGTTGTGTTACTGTGAACAGCTAATACAATTTCTTCCCTAGAATTTTGCAAATCACTGCCCTCTGTGTAGAAAATTTAAGAAACAAAGCACATGAAATGCTGTACTACACCCAGAAAAGTATCTTGTGAGATGATGTTACTGCCTAATTTTAATTGAAAATTTTATTATTATGATTATCATGTTACATTGCATTTCTGAGCATCATGCACTATTTTCAACTTCCATCTTTCAACAACATGTGAAAATCCTGTGTATAAAAACTGATGAACCAGTGGAGAAAACAGCTGAGAACGGCTTCAAGGATACAGCCCTAAGACTTATAAGATGCATGATTTTGTGTATGAAATTATTGCAAGCAAAGAGGGGCAGTAAAGGTTTACTATCAAACTAGAAATACTGGTTTTAATTACTCTAAGAACATTTGCAGCAGAATTGTCTAAAAGCAAGGAGATCTGAAATGCTGTGCAGTAACATGCTGGCCTATGGATCCACACAGACACACAGAACAGCTCTGGGTCCCTTAATGCTGATGGATAAGACACTGGCACAGTTCCAACCTGACCACACATGGGCATCCATTACAGCATGTCCTGGAAAACAGGCAGTTGGTTTAGAGAATGCAGAGCTAGGGAAGATCTACCTTCTCTAGAATGCAAGACTGTAAAAGAGGCTTAAAATACAGTATAACAAGGAGTCCCTCAAGTAGTCTTAGTTTTATTTATTAAACACTTGACAGTGGATATCAAATGCTGGAGTGGTTTGACTGCATCATTTTTTTGTAGTGCAATACACAATGAGAAACATGCCCCAGCTCCTCATTGTATGTTAATATTAAATCATTACACATGGCAGCTGTTTTGTGTTCCATGTGGTTTTCAGTTTCTTGCTGACAGGTGTCCAAATCACAGAAACTATCCCCACATGTAGTGGCAGCTGGCCACACTGTCATCTCTGAGATACCAGAAGTGAATAAAGAAGCAGTTTGTATACTGAGGTGATTAATACAATCATTAGCTGGCTCTCTGTTTGGTTTGAAAACCAAGCAGAATTTAGAATTGTGTATTTTTAAGTATTTGAGAAAACCAATCTTTCTGAAAGTATAAGCAGAATGTCGGTCTTGTATGAGGAAAAAAATCCCGAAAGCCCTGATAACCACTTGAAATATTTGGTCAAAAGATGATATATAATTTGCAGTTTTCCTTTAGTTTAGTATCTTTCCATAACACGACTGTGCTCAAGCTGGGTAATCCTATCATTGTAAGAATTCATTATACTACACAAATACACCATGTCATTCCTACATATCCAAATCCAGCTTTTTGTGTACTTTTGGAGGTTGTAATCATTTTTCTGATAACAAGTGAGAAGAGTTAAAGGAAGAAAGAGGTTTAAATTACAAGGCAGCATTAGGTCAAACATGTATTATCAGGTTTTTACTTCACTTGCACCGGGGCACGCAAATGAACATTATTTCCAGCTGCCTTTTGAAACAACAGCCTATTGCGTAAGAGCTGCTGATATGCCCTAAAAGATATGATGCATCACCGCTTGCAACTCCCCATCAGGCAGAAGGTGAGCCCTTGGGGCTGATGGAATTGCCCACATGGCGCTGTCCCTGTAACCAAGTGGTGAGATGACATTGAAATGAAAAACGGGACAGACCTCGGCTGGCTTTCTAGAAACAGAGCTCAGTGGAGGAACAGGGCTGAAGAGCAAAACTTGGACTACTTCACTGAGCAGCCCTTCCCAAACATGAAGTCTGCCCAACGTGCCGTGATCCAAGCTTTTCCAAAGCTTAAAATTAGAAAAGAGAAGTTGAAGGCCAAATGACCTTCAAGTCATAAAGACACTCCTCCCTGTTAACTTCCAGGCTTTAAATGGTTTAACAAACTATTAACCATCTTGGTTGCAGTCTCAGTCCCTTAAGAAATTCTAAACCTGATATTGTAGAAAGGCATGGATATTTCATCCTCACACCTGCTAANAAAAAATTAAAAAAAAAAAATCCTTAGAGCACATTCCCAAGAAATTCTAGCAATCTTCAAGCAGCACTGTGCCTTTGAAAAGAAAAGGAAGCAAAAATCCCCAGCAAAAAAAAAAAAAAAAAAGGCAAGTTAATTCAAAGCATATTTTGAAGTATCAGATGTGCTCAACTACAGTAACTTTTTCTTCTATCACATAAAGTTGCAGCTGAGCAGTGCCATTGACATGTACATTAAAAAAAAACAATAAAAAAAGCTTCCTTTTTATTTTAAGTGGTTACAAGAGAAATAAATGGGTTCCTTTTAAACACCAGTTCTAATTCTGTTAATAGGGGTGCATATAAGAATTAATGAATTTTGATTATCTGTAGTGCACTGTGAAAGCAATTCTGTTTAAAATTGCTTTTCAAAACACATAGGAATTTCTACAACTGCAGTTCACAAAATATGCTATCTTTTACTCTGCATTATGTTTAGAAATTGTGTATATTTATTATTCTGGGGAAGTTTTAAATTAAAAGGTACCTACATCTTATAATCATCAATGAGGAGTCTACTAAACATGCCAGGAGCCCAAAATTACATAAATGGTTCTCAGTTGCATACTATTTACAGATCATTTCCTATCAGAGAAGAGAGAAGCAGGTCTCCCTTTTTTCCCCAGTAGCTGCTAAAGCAGATGGATGGCACATGCAGGAAGCTCCTCAGTGGCATTACATTCCTTCCCTCAATCCAGTGTCAGCTCTAGCCACATCAGGAATCATTCCTCAAAATGCTATCAGCAGTTTAGCACAGAAATCAGCATTTCTGCTCCAAACACACACTATTTGACCTGACAAAATCATGGTCCCACAGTGCTTGCTGTGTCTGTGCCTTATAAAGAGATAAATCATGTACCTACATAAGACAGAATGGAACAAGCTGGGATGGGGATTGCTCCTCAGTAGTCTGGGTCACGTGCTGATAAGCAATCCAAAACTCCGGTTTTGGATCCATGTGAAACCAAAGAGAACAGATGCAGAATCCACTGCTCTGGCAATAAATCTCCCCTGCCCCCCAGCACTGTGGTTTTCTTTATTGAACTGGCTCCCTTAGAAGTCCACAGCTGCCCCCGAGGCCGACCTTCAACCTTCTGTCCGAGCTGGTGTTGCAAGTGTATGAACATTTGCACTTTTAGTGCACATCAGCAGTTATTTTATTTTCATTGTTTGGCAGTTACTCGTTTCTCTTTCAAGCAGAAACAGAGCTGTTGAACATGCCATGAACATTCAATTATTGCCGCCCCGCTCATGGGTATGTCCTGAAGAGGGGCACTGATACTCGGCATGGTTAATATCACAGATCAGACTAAATGCTGTGAGAACAGCCTGTGATGTGATAGCAGGAAGCCCATGCCTGTGGGCCACTGAACACAAGATGTGCAAATGCAATTCAGAATTAAAAAAAATATGCACATCAAATCAGGAAAAAAAAAAATCTTTATTTATTTATTTAAATTAATAAAAGGATACCCAGAAAACTGCTACTTCCCACTGCCACCACCCTTGACAATGAAAGCAAATGCACAGGAAACAAGAGCACACTTTCTATCCTCACTGGCCTTCCTGTTGACACAGACATAGAATTTCAGGCAGAGCAATGAATCTTGCAATCACTAGTCCCAAGCAGCCTGGGCAGGTTTCAGACTCCACCTGACCACAGCCTGTATATGATGATGTTTCAATTGAGAATTAATTTTTTTTTTTTCCAGTAGTGCAAGTCTGGTTTACCCAACAAAGCTGGAGAAGCTTACCCCGCTCCCTCTTGAGGAGAGACTCTTTTTTTTTGCTATTACACAGTTATCTTTACGTTTTCGTGATGGTAGTACACCTACCTGTACACATCTAAATAGTAACTATTTAGAAGTATTAAAGAAAGTACATGAGTAAAGAATCTATTTTACATAAATTATGGCTCTGTTTATTTAACCTGATTGGCAATATGATGTGATTCTGAACAATAAACATTTTTTCTCATTCTGAGCATTACACTCACTCTAATTTTGTTTGCAGTATGACAATTATCCCTTTCTATCCCAGCATAGGCTTTAAAGCATATTTTTTCTCCATATATGAAAATAGCTACTTAAATTTCTACTTTCCATGAATGCATAATTCAAAATTGTTTACTAGACATTTTATGCTCATTCTCTGTGACCAGGAGAAGAGATTTAAGCGACAGTACAAGGAAATTAATCTTTAGACCCAGCCTGCTGTTTTAAAATACACCAATATATCTCTATTAGGCCAAAGTCAAAAGTCAACAGAAGTGCAGTCTGCCTAACCTCCTTATTCCTACATTAATCAAATCTCATCCTGCTTAATTTTATTCTTGGAATAGGAAAAAAGTGAAATAAGAGAGGAGCGAAAAAAAAGGAAAAAAAGAGATGATTACACAAACATACACTTCAAGGAGATAGATCCTCTGTAGCTACACTGTTGAAAAATATTCAATAAAATAAGGTAGGATAATGCTTTCTTTATGTAAAGGAAAGATAAGTCACATTAATGAAATAGCCAAATGGAACCTTCAGGCCTAATGTAGTAAATCTCCAGTAAATTCCAATTAGTATTGAAGTAATAAGTCTGGAAATGATTTTTCTCCCTTTAAGTAATGCATATACTTAGAAGAAAAAAAAAAAAAAAAGCTTGAATGACTTGGATGCCATCAAGGACCAGGTCTTTAGACAGCTAAATTCATCATTTTTACATACTGCATAATTCAAGATACATGAAGAAAAAAAACAACAAAAAAAAACAACCAAAAAAAAAAAAAAAAAAACCCAAACCAAACCAACACCAGCAAACCCACATATCAGTAAATCAGGACCATAATGTTGGCCCTCGGAATGGTGCCACTGGATGGCCACTTTCAAGCTGGCAGTGCCTTTCACTGACAAATTGTCATAAAACATTCTGTATCCAAGAGCAGAGAACTCACTGATGTAAATGGAATTCTTCAACAAAACAAAATAACTATACAAAACAAACAAACCAAACCAGAAATCATCTGCCATGTTGTACTAGTGCTTTGTGAAACAGTGTATAAATATACTAAAATGATCTCTGCTGAAGTGGGAGTTTAAGAAAACCACTTTGTGCTAAATTAACTTTTGTAAACTTTGTTAATTAAGGATATTTGAAAAAGGCCAAAATTTGTGACCAAATGATGCTCACATTCTAATAGGCAAGTGCTGTAGATTTTTGACAAATACTATAATGAATATTCTTTACCACAAGTGAACCTAGGATCTGATCCCAGATGCATCAAGTGAGAGTGAAACAGGAAGACAGAAATTGTTACCACTGTCTTTCAAATATTCCTACTCCATTCTCATATGTGTTACACAAAGGTGGAGACAAATCCTAGATTAACCTGTGTCAGAGACAAAATCTTATGGAATTCATAGGAATCAAGACTTCACCCCCTGGTCCGGGCATGGAGTCTTAAGCTGAGAGGCTCAGCTCGAGACACAGCTGTGCCTTTTAACTAAATGCTCTGCACAATTTTGCACAACACAGAACACACCTACACAACAAACACAGCAAACAATCCAATAAATCACCTAACACCTTTGATCAGTAAAATAAGCAGTAATGGTTCCTTCCCCTGCCTTTGCTTCCTTTCCACATGCTGGCCAGTAAATCCGAGCTGATGTAAAGAAAAGAGTGCCCAAGAAAATCTGCCCCCAGAAGGGTCAAAGAAGAGTCTATGCATCCTTCCCAAGACATCCCTATAGCAGGCTTTTCGCCTTTCCATGAATTTTGCCATAAAAGCAGTCCAGTCACAGTCCAGAAGAATAAAACAGTAGCTGTTTACCTCTTCCCAGCTGCTCTAATAATTTAATTTTTAGATGTATAATATCAATGGAAAACCACTCATTGCATTCCTTTATCTGCTTCTATAGACATGTTAAACACTGAAAAGGAAACGGGTTTAACTCTTGCTGCTGCTCAGCTACTCCTGTTTATGCCAGCTCACTACTGCGTTCCTCCCAAGACCTGGGCGCTCACAGATTGTGTTTTTATGTCACTGTGATTTACAGACTGCAAGGGGAACAATTACATAACTGTTTACTTAAACTCATAATTTCTTGGAAGCGCCACACAATCCTTTTGTTATCATCATCTCCAACGGGCATAAGTAGCATGGATATATCATGGCATGAAACTGGATATAGCTGACTTTGCCTGTCTGACTGGTGACTTACTGAGTCCTGCATGTCTGAACTTCTGGGAAACAGCTGCTGGTCCCACACTGAAATTAGAACATTCGAGCTCGTCTGATTTATATTAATTCCCGTGGGAACGATGACATGAAAAATGAACACCACTTGTAAATAAAGTACCAGTTCTCTCAGCGGTGAAAGAAAAAAAATGAAATCATCTATTTCAGTACACTCTGATCTATTTGCCACCTTGCTACACTGAAACATAGACAGTCTAATGGCTATCATAAAAAAAAAAAAAAAAAAATGGAGCCTTGAGTATCCAGCTATTCAAAGGTTATCTGTCCCTATCTTGCCATTACTTGAAGAATTAGGGTGCAACAGTTATTGGGCTGGTTTTGGTTGAAGAAAAAATATTTTGATGTCATCAGGCATGAGGGAAGTGAGCAGAAATGAAGTTTATTTAGAAAAAGACAAGGTATAGGAAATATGTTCAGGTGATCCAGTTGTTAAGGAGTGCATACTGTCCAAAAAATAGAAGCCATTACAGTTTATTTAGTTCTGATTGCTCTGCCTGACAGGTCAAATGGTTGAAATCTGCTTTTTTAACATACTGGGCTCTCATGGGATACTCCACACAACATTATACTGTCCACAGATCAAAGCTGGTATTCATAAGACCAAATCCAAGGCGACTGGAAATGACTCCTCAAGGATTTCATAGTTTTTCCTGTAGATGAGAAGACTAATCACTCCAAATATTTAGTGTAGTCACAAAAAGCAGTTTAAGCAAAGCAATCAGTTGTCTCTGAGACCAGTCTGGATCATAAAGCAGCACAGCTGAGATACTGCTCAGACATGCACGTGTAACAACAGTGCTGTCTTAGTTTGGTGACCTTTTATCACTCAGGATTTGTTACTTCTGAAGCAGCAGCAAAAAAATCTCTAGCAAAAAGTCTAAGTTTTACCTCATGAGCACAGCTGGCCTTTAATTGACTCTGGAGAGCCTGCTGCTCGAGTTTACATGAGGTGGAAGAGAACAGGCAGGACTATTTAACAAGAAATTACTCTTAATTTAAGAAAATTTTCTTCATGACAAAGTCCTTTGCTAGGCTAGCTTAGAAAAGGGGGGTCAGGGGAGGAAATAGAAACAATCAATGTGTTTGCAGCTACAGGTAGAGCCATTTCAAAGGACAGAGCTCTAACAGACTCTTGCTGGTTGTTTCCTTTTGAGTTCTACATGTCAAGGCAAAAATTGCTTCCCATCATCAAAATTTCATTCGTCACCTTCATGTTTGAAAACACTTCAGATATAAAGAAGAAGCCTACAATGACACATTTAAGAAAATTGCAGATTGCTTACTTAAGGAACTCCATGAAAAGGTCTTAGTTTTCATGTCTAAAATTTGAAAGTGACAGATGACAATTTTATTTTGATGTGAAAACGCTAATATAGAAATGACCACTAAAGCCAAAAAGCAGGAATCAACAGTGGTACATTCATAAAATGTGCTGATACAGTGTAATGCTTAAAAAAGCTCCTCCCCAAAAATACACATTTAAGACTGTCTAAATACCTGCACATTCTGTAGCTCTTTGGATGAGACTTTGTTGCAGGCACAGAGTGACCCGAATTTAAATTTTGGTGTGGTCTGGCACAGTATAATTTGTAAACCTAGCTGACTAATGTGCAATGGCATTACTGCAAATAGCTCTGAAAAGGGAAGGAGGAAAAGATGGCTTTGCCAAAGGGATGAGGAAACCTACAAATATCAAAGGACTGAAGCAAGGGCAGGGGAACAAGATACAGCACTTTATGCAGATGTTTCATTAATGATTGCCAATCCAATTGTGTCCCTCTTCAACATGCTAAAGGAGATTAAAGACTTTACTACAGTCTTCAGGGTTTGGAGGTAAATTAATGTGAAACAGGACTTATTGGAACTGGGAATTGGACTAAAACAAAACATAAACAGAGGGAAACTGCTATCAGTAGAAGCTATTAATAACAACTGAAATTCGGATTTTTAATTTTGGTTTTAATTGTTTTCAATAACTACATCAACTGAGGAGAATAAGGAAAGAATGCATATGCTGGAAAGAAAGCTAAACAAAAAGGAAAAAGAATCTAGTGTCATTTAAAGTCTTAGTGCCCCAAGTTTTCTCAAAAATATAGGAATGGCAAGATGTAACAAAACTACTTGGTTATTTCAGGCTGTAAACCATGGGGGAATCAACTGGGGCACAGCACTTTTTTTGAAATATGTAATAATAATTTACAACCTTACTTTAATATTTACAGGCTTTCCTTCAGAATTTTCAGCAAAAGGGGAGAATGTGGGAGGCAGAACAGACACATATGACCCATACAAGCAAACATTCACCTCTGTTTCACTACCCACACACTACTTTTTATGGTTTCCCTGAAATTACATTTCATACTTCATGATGTCAGCTTTCCAATCTCTAAAAATTGTATAAAAGGGGTTTTTGCCATCAGCATTTTCAAAACTCTTAAAGGAACATTTATTAGGCCATCAGTACAAGTTCTTACTCTTTTTTTTTTTCCTGGGTGCATCTGTTAAAGAACTACATAAATGTTGAAGCACCTCACACTCATCACAGTGCTTTTCCCGGGCACAGACGGCTCCCTTACTTTTATCCACAGAAAAATTCCTCAGTAACTCAGAATCACAGCATCATGAGATAAATCCCTCTGCAAGCTTCATTCTGAGCCTTTGTGTCAGCACTGATTTTGAGGGACGGCATTTTGTGCTTGGCTGCCACACGTGACATCCTCTCACTGATGAAGCATTCCAGCCAGCAACAAAGGAATACAGATACTTTATACATATATTACCTGCTAAGATAGTAGTCATCTACTTTTTTTGCTAAGTAGTACAACAACTTCAGTAACTACCCAAGAAGGACAGCATTTAGAGCTTATGCTCTAATTAGTGCTTATGCACTTCATCAAGGAAGCAGGAGTCCATTTGCTCATTAAATATCATAAAATTACAAATCTGAGGAGTGAAGACTAGATTTGTTTTCTTGTGTCCTAGTGCATTGTTTTCTCCAGGAAAAGTGCTCAAAAAGCAAATTTCATGGACATTCACACCATCACGCCATCAACTTTTGCATGATGCACAATAGAAAATTGAAGAATTCCTTCAGTTCTTATTCCTGTTGTTTCACAGGGCAGATACATGAGGGACACAGCTATTTTTGAGCAGAGAAGGAGACGCTAAAATTTTATGTCCATTAGTTGATTTAAATTTCAGAAGTAGAAATATCGAAATCTATTTCACGGCCAATGCATCCATGCCATTACATGAGTACTCAAGGGGACAAATCCTGTTGCTGGATGCACTGGCGCGAAGTGTAGCAGACCAGAGGCATGCAGTTTTTCTGGCTTTACTTGAACTACTGGAGTAGCTAAACAGAAGAAAATATTAGTGAAATGAAAAAAAAAAAACAACCAAAACCCCAAGAGAAAGCACTTGTATGTAGCCGATAACACCATTATAAGGCATTTGTATTCAGTCCTGGGCTGCAATCTAACAGTTGAAGGTAGATTTACAAAAATCAAGGTGCTGAACCACCCATGGCATCAGAAAGTGGGGAAGGGGGAAAAAAAAAGACCTATAAAAGTCCACCAAACAAAAAAATACCACTCCCCAAATACTCAGGTCAAATTAAAGAAGTAACCTTAAATATTCATTCTTCTACAACATGTGTGGTGACACCTTTATTTGGGTAACACTGCACAGCAATAGCACAAAGTGCTCCCCTCTCTTTCTCTCCGTTTTTATTCTACAGGATATATTTCCTGTAATGCTCCAGAAAAGAACGTTAACAGTGTATGTTTCCTTGAGGGCATATTCTAAGACAAAAATATTGACAGAAACAATTTTAAAAATATTTATCCAAGTATTACTGGTTAGCCTACTCAAGCATTTTTTAGTTATAAATGGACAGGTATGTGTGCTTCCATTGTGCTGCTCTCAAAGATTATTACTGAAGGTAGTTGAAACATTGAGCATTTTCTCCTTCAAACTGTGAATAGTTCTTCATCATGACAAGGAGAGTAAGTTACTAAGAACATGACTGATTTTTTTTTAAATTCTTATTTGTTTATCAATAAATCTTGAGAGAAGACGTATTATATTTTAAGTAGTTAAAGCTAGGGTGAGTCCTGAGAAGATAAATTATATTTTTTCAGTTTATTTTCAAATAATTTAGTTTCTTCAGTTTAGATAAGACCCTTGAATTCTTCAGTGTACTGCTTTGCTTCAACAAATAACATAAGAGCTTTTACACAAAACCTTCTTACACAGGGGATGTTTTATTTGTTAGGATGGACCAGGCAGTCATGGTGGTGGAGCACACACCTTCATGACACAATCCTCCTTTCTCTCCTCTCTAAAAAGAGAACTGTAGTTTCCACAAGATGCACTTTCCCCAAGCTCTTGGGAAGCCACTCAATCAGCTAATAATGCAACCAATATTCAGTGTCTCACTTTTTCTTCAAGAAAGGCATCCTCTTTTTTTTTTTTTTTTTTTCTTTTTTTAAGCATTTCTATTTTATAAATCCATACTAATCTTCACTTGTGGGCTGATAAGTGTTCCAGGGAACTGTGATTAACCATACTACCCCCTGTATCTTTCACATCTTAAAAGTGCTTCCTGGAGCAAAAAGAAACAGAAAGATGCATGCCTATAACTAACACATCAATATTCTCCTGCTTTGTCTTGATCCATTATCCTACTATGGCTGCTGTAATTCCTGACATTTATGATGCAATTATAATCCAGTTGCTCCCAGCAGAATAATCTTTTGTTTCTACCATATTCTCATAAATAGAGCTACCTGGATGCAGCTATATGTATTCCAGAGATACAGTGAGAGGGGCAAAAAAGCCTGAAAGATCAATAACATAATTTTTGCAAGCCCTGGTGAAAGAAACTTCAAGGTAGAACATGTAGGATTCATCCATTCTTCTCTTTGCTTCTCAGAGTTTTGACCAAAACCAACATACTTTTCCTACAGATTAGGACCACTAAACAACTTCCTGCTTGTATATCTAACAACATTCCAGGGTCTGTGTTGTGAGGGAAATTATAAATAAAGTATATCCTTAACCTGATCCGTAGTTTTTGCACACAGTGCTCCTCAGCTGTTCCTCAGAGCCCTTCCCTTTCAAACAGACATTAATCTTGCTGCCACAGAGCAAATAGCCAATATTGTGCACACTGTCTTGTTTTCAGAGTGATTCTTTTCTGCTTGGGGGCCCTCAGAATGGAGGAGATGCCCAGGAACAAACAGGAATAGAGTCCATACTTGAATGGAATCCTAGTTTAAAAACAACCAAAGAGAAAACAAAGCCTAAACCACCCAAAACCCAGACATACCACTGAAGAACACTCAGGAAGTCTGCCAGATCAGCTGAAGTCCTTCACACATATTAAGTATTTTTTTTTCCCCAGTGTAATTTGCTGAGGAAAAACAAAGTCCAATGGAAGGAAAACAGAAGAGAAAATGCTCTGTCCTGCCATCCTACATGAAATATTGATGATAACTCATGTGGAAAAGACTATAATGTTGAAGTTTATCAGCACTTGACACATGATACTCTCTAAATAATTAGGAATTACTATGGGTGATAAATAGAGCAGACCACAGTGTCAATAGGCAGGGTCAGTCTCACAGCAGCCTTAATTTGTGGAGGCGCAGCCACAAAGAAATATGTTACCAATGTGAATTTCCTATTGAAAAGAAAAAAGAAGAAAAAATCCACACACAGTGTTTTTCTTTCCAAGTGAGATTTGTTTCACACACAACACCAAAAAGAACAGGAGGACCTACAAACCTGCAAATGCTTTTACACACAGATCAAGATTTCAGGGGCTGCAGCTCAAAATTAATTAGAATTAATTTTAAGAAAGTATATGGGACTGGCAAAATCTCTTAAAATCTTTTCAGTCGTGGAATCAAAGAGTTTCTTCTTACCCTCTTCTATCTTTATCTATACCGTCTTTCCTAACCTCTCCTGTCTTTATAGAATGGGTTAGGAAATTAGAGCAATTCATAGACTGGCTAATAATTTTAGAATGCCAAATTCTGTAGAAAATAAGTTTTAGATCATATTAAATAGATACATTTGATAACGTTGTACACAAAAATTTGGAATATTTTGGAAGGTGCAGAAGTACAAAGGAGCTAAGAGCTTCGTTTCTGTAATTCTGAAGTAGAATATTATCTGAATAAATACATATTATGAAAAAAATTAGATGTTCTTTATGATACTAAACAAAATAAGCAGTTATGCTGTTATGCAAATTTCTAAGAGATTGTTTAAACAGAACATGGAAACATCTGCCTGTGTATTTTTCACTGTGCTTTTAAAAAAGGAATGTTGGCTCTACAAATAGCTTCCTGTGAAATGTCCTTGGTTTTTTTCAGAAATAAATGTTCTCAATTAAAAGCCATTTTTTTCCCATCAGTTATTATACACCACTGACTCCCATCATTATCTGTTCCCTTCTCCATAGACTTTTGGAATTCTTAATTCTCCAAAATGCATTTGATAACTGTATGGTATTTATAATTTTGGGGACAGGAGAGGAAAAGAACAAATTCTTGGAGATCTTTCCTAATAACAAAAGTTACTGAACATTGTTTGACAACAACCAAGCAATAGGCCTGCACCTTTTATTCTAAATAATGTTACTTACAGCATATCTTGAGTCCCCAGCACAAAGGGATAATAACTGAGTGTCAGGGATCCTTTTCAAACCTGCTGAATAAACAACTTAGGCTTTCTTCAAAAAGACTCAGCTTGAAGTCCCTTGACTGTGATTGTTTGTAAAAGAATAACAAAAGAAGGACAGAGCACACACAGAACTGGCACAAAGACCTGGCAGAGCATTAGATGGAAGTGAGCACGTGTCCTGCAGGTCTGGACACAGCTCCCACTTGGACAGGGATATGGGAACAGCCACAGCAGCTGCCTGCCGCTGGCTAACTTGGCCTTGCTGGGGTTGCCTTTGTTGGCAGCCTGGATCTGCCATGGGGCTGACAGAGGCAACTTGCACAGACCATGCAAAACTGCAAATTGGAGCACAGGGTTTGTTGAGTAACCCCAAACAGCTGCCATTCCTAAGACAATTCCCTATCGCTTCCAGCGTGCTCCAGCTCCCGCTGTCCGGATGGGTGGGGATGGCTGTGCTGCTGTCGGACAGCCAGAACTATAAATAGCCATGCTCATGTTGTCTGGCCACTTGCTCAAATCTCAGCCACTTAATATTTTGAAATTTAAACCAAAACCTCCAGAAAGACATATGAGATCAACACAGTTGTGTGCAATTCAGGGGTGGGGTTTTTTACATTTTCATTTGAGTTTTCATTTCCCAGGCAGCTACAGCTATTGCTAAATCAGCACAAGAGAGGTTCAACATAATTGTTTGCCATCTCTCAGGCTGGCTAATCCCCCCTGAGTGAGTGGGCAAGCCTGTTGTGCAGCCCTAGGAAGATAGGGAAGTGAGAGCCCTCTGGCAGCAGATCAAAGAGTTACCCTGCTTGCTTGAAATGCGTGGAAGTCAGAAGCAGCCAGGGCTTTCATTAAGGCTGTGAAGGTTTTTCCTGTTCCGCCTCTTCGCTGGCCATTGAGTCGACTCTGCCAATTACCTGAGGGAGGCACAAGTCAGGAGACTAGGAGGGTCTGCACAAAGAAACCTGTCTTTCCATCAGTCAGAGAAAACACATCCAGCCAGCAATGGTTTCACAAACCAGCCATTAATTGATGGGAAGTTTGTACAACTCTGCCTTTATTTGGCTACGGCTACAAAAGCAAGTCACAGCATTTTGTGTTTCTTTTAAAAGTGTGTAGTGGGTGCAGGTGCCCGGGGCTGACACAGGCCAGGCAGTGACACAGGTGGCCTCTGTGAGGAGGGGCTGGGATTGTCCTGTGCCGGACATGGGTGACTCCACGCAACCCAGCACAGGGCACAGCTGAGCCCCACAGCTCAGTTTTTTCCACAGGGAAAGCCTGGGTAAGGAAAGGCAGAACACAGCTCAGAGCCTGGTGTGAGAAAAATGTGACAAACAGGAGAGGAAACACATACCAAAATCTGCTAAGAAGGAGATGTTCCCTGGTGCCTGAGCAGAGATTCACTGCAGGCCGTAGAAAGCCCACAAGGTTACAGGGGAAATCTGTGAAAGGGAAGAAGTTTCAGAGAAATCTCTGTGCCGACTGTACCCTCCCTACAACCCACTGCAGGCTGTACACGGCTGAGGGCAGAGAATTTGGGAGCCAAGGAGTGGTGCTGAGCCTGGGAAGAAGAGGCAGCATGGGGAAAATCTGGTTTTGCTTTTGTCTTTCTTTCTCAACCTCTATTTCTCATTATCAGTCCATTTAATTTATATTCCCAATTTATATTGCCTGTGACAGAACCTGGTAAGACACCTTGCTGTCTCTCTTGACATCTGATCTTTCTCCTCCTAAGTTCTGTGGAAGCATGAGTATGTCCTGCTCATGGTGGAGAGAAGCAGTGGGCATTTGGCTGATCCAACACCACACAGATGTTACAGCCACGTTGCTCTGCACAGTGAAAAAAAAATTTCACAGAGCTCACACAGGCTTTTCAAATTCAATTTGGGTAAAAAGCAGAATAAGGGCTCTCTTCAGGAATGTTTTTGAAAAATATATTGAAAAAATCGAGATGAAAAATATGTTGCAATATTTGAATTCTCTGTAGACTGGGAAAAAGCAATCTCCATCACCAAAACGTGCTAAGCAGTGCAGGTTTAGGCTCAGAACCTCTGTTATTCATGCATACATGTGCACGTACATTCAAAGCAGGACTCTCCACAATAGCAGCAATTTTCAATACACTTCACGTGTGTGTAGATGACTTCTCAAGGTGGAGTGAGAACTCCTGTTTTATAACAAAGAACTTCATTGCAGAGATGGTATTATGAAAAGAAATTACTAAATTCAAATCCATAAATTCTGCACCAGAAGAAAACGGGAGATCAGAACTGTGCAAACTGTGCATGACACAATCCATGGTAATTTATGATAATTTATAAGACCATATGTCAAGTCATACTTAGAAATGAAGGTACCGCTGTCCCTAGAATGAAAAAGTCACTCCACAGAACTTTGATTGCTTGATAGTGATAGATGAGAGCTAGAAAATATGGCCACCACATTTCATATATCATACTGCAGATTGATGCATGCACATACTGCACTTTGAAAAACTTGCACAGTATTTTTGCCTCATGATAAAATTATCGAGCCCTTTGCCTTGCTGTATATCAAGAAGAGCTGTGACAAGCAAAGCTAACATCAAACAAACAAACAGCTTATTTCTATATATTTAGCAAATCTCCATGAATCAAAGCCACCACGATATTGAAAATTCACATAGGTTTTCTTTGAGCCATGTGCAACTGCCACATGCCTTTCTTTTTTTTTCCTTTAAATGCACAGCTGTCTAATTGAGCATTAACAATCTAATAAGGTACACAACAGGACCTGAAATGCAACTTTTCTTCCAGGCCCAGCAGTGCACAGGTTCTGTATCGCTCCCAGCTTTTCAATTAGATCATAATTATAACATGCCTCATTTAGAGCTACAGGAACCCTGACCTTGTCAACAGTACTGGACCATAACGTGTCTGTCTTAATTAGATCTGATTAGTTCTGGGCCCAGATTTCATTGTGAATCTCAGCTCCGTTAAAAACTGCTCATCTGTTTGGCAGCTGCGGGTGTTGCTGAGCCTTTTCCACCACCCTGCATGGGTGTGCTTGGCTCTTCCCGACTCTCCTGAGACAGCAGGAATCAAGGCAGCACTTTTACTGGGCCCTCAGAATAAGGAAAACTATGAAAAGTAAAGGAAATAGCAGTAAAAGAGAAGTCTTAGCACCTTTATGTACAATTTCATACCTTATCACATTGATCAGTTACTGCGTAATAAGACTTAAATTCTGTAGCAACAAGTCATACACTGGGAAAAAAAAGGAAGGATTTTTATAAAAAATCATCACTGATATGCTGAAATTAAAGACAAATGGCAATAAAAGATCACATACATCATCTGTGAGTGACAGAAAAGTGCACAAATAAATGTGGCATTTTGGTGTTTTGCTGTTGCTTAGGAAGCTGTTGGTTTGGGTTGGGTTTTTTCCTGTTTTTTTGCATGTTTTTAACACCAAAGGTAATAAAAAATTACCAGCATTAAAATTCTGGGAGGTATTTCTCCACTGAAGTATTTTGAGCATATTTTAATAAACTTAGAATTTATAACCCCCTTTGTTTTCTATAATGATTTAATCTAAGCTTGAGTTTTTACAACACACAATTAATAAAAAGAAGAGAAATCAAATCCTTTTTAATATCCTTTTCCTCTTCTAAATTGTAATAGTTGATTTTTCTTCTGTATCATATTTTTGGGGTGATATTAAAAGAGCAGTACGATTTTTTTCTCTTTTTGAGATAACCATTATAACAGACATTGCCTCAGAATTAGTTAATTCTGTACACCAAAAGCCCTATTTCTGTAATTAACTTTCACAACCATGCGTACTAACAAAAAATTAACGCATCTCAAAAACTTGTTTTACAAAACATCCTGGTACAATCTTGTGCTGTTAACATTTATTCCATATCCAACCACTTTGACTGCAAATCCCCCCTGTCTAAAATCCCACAGTGATTCTCATGTACTGGCTGTAATTGCAGTGGAAAGCTGCAAAGTCCTCAGCGTTATAAATACAGACTTCAAAGCTGTCATTGTGTACAATACACCTACAGATGCATTGGCTAGAAAAGACATTTCTACTATTGTCAAGACTTTCTACTATTGTCAAGAATAGACTTTTTTTTTTAAAATAAAGAGACAGCTCAGGCCCCTCACAGAAGGCTTGTCTGTACTACAAACAAGCAGCACAATTTTCAGACACGAGCTGTAGTTTATAAACCTCACTCTGCACATCTCATGTTCTTAGGAAATAAAAAGATAAGTACTATGTGCTGATGGATTGTTTTACGTGTATCCGGGATCACAGCAAGAGTAATTTGCATCTATCCAAATATGGATAGTTTAGTATGAATTCCCAAGGTTTGTAAAAGTTAGGAGTATTGGAATAACTTCACTTATGAAAACATAGTATCAGAAAACTTACTGTTCTAATTAACATTTAAGAATGAATAAAAGTTGTAGTGAGGCATTTTTCAGAAGCCAGAGCTAATCAATACCTAACTCTAAGTCAGCATAAGAGACTAGATAAGAGTAACACCAACTTGTTTAAAAAAACCCACAAATACTAGTACATGCTCCATTATCAAGGCCACACTTGTCTGAATTTAAAATCTGGATTTTCTTAATTTTGTTTTCTTCATAAAATTAGTCTTTTTGTTGGTGGAGTTTTTTTTTTTTTTTGTCTCCATACATCACAATAGGTGTTGCAGGAAGTACAGAAAGCCTCAACTACAAAGCTTCCATCACTATAGCTCCCAGAAGCCCATCTTGTTTGGAATATGAAAATATTGAGCAGGAGGTAAGGAAGAGAAATATTTAACTACCACCTCAGTATCTGTGTAAAAATAATTAAAATAAAGCACGCGTACTACAGGCATTGTAGACATGTTAAACAGTAATTACAGTTTTGCTACAGACCTAAGTGGGTTGCAAGTGCTAATTTAGGGAAAATTTTAATCTTATTTGCATTAAAGGGATCACCATTAAAATCTCCACAAATTATTTTACAAGTAATTACACAAACATAATATTTATTAGGTATTAAACACATAGGATGCCACGGTAATCTTTGCGTGTTTACCCCAGTGAATAAATATGAATCATTGTGCGTCTGTGCAGATTTCTGCCTGCTCTCTATTAAGAGCGTCATAATGTTTGCAGAAACAGAACATTTACAAGATTCCATGCATGCAACTTACTATAAATCAGCAAATATATTTTGAATAACGAGATCACCAATTTTGCAAAACATTGCTGTAAACATTAAAAGTTAAATAACTCACTATTTTAAGATACTGTGATATCACTACAGGAAATTTCATAAAGGAGAAAGACTTTTCCCAACTTTTATGTGATACTTATTGCCATTAATCATAGAAAAAATATTTACATAGAAGCATTCATGTGTTTTGTTTCATAAACTGTAACTAAAAATGATCATTACAAATCACTGTGAATTATTTTCTTGAATTTATATTCACACACAAAATACAGTACAAGTTTATACTCAAGTAATAAAACCCAGAACTAACGCTTTATTTTGTTAGTTTATTAATCTATGCTCCTTTTGGTTCTGTTGAAACTTCAGCAGTATTGTTTTCCACGCATTCTGAATTTCACTGTGGCAGCTGACAGTGCCGTGCTCAAGCACTTGATGTTCACAATCACAGAATGGTGGGGGTTGGAAGGGACCTCTCAAGATGATCCGGTCCTGCTAAAGCGGCTTCACCTATGGCAGATTGCACAACAGAGCTTCCAGATGGGTTTTGAATCTCTTCAGAAGAGACTGCAACATCTCTAGGCAGCCTGTCCTAGTGCTCTGTCACCCACAAACAAAAAAGATTTTCCTTCTATTCGGAGGGAACTCCCTGTGTTTCAGTTTGTGCCTGTTGCCCCTTGTCTGGTCACTGGGCGTCACTGAAAGGGTCTGGCCCTTTCTGACATCCATCTTTCAGAAACTGGCACACAGAGACGAGATCCAGGCTAAACAACTCCAATCCCTCAAAAAGTTATTGAGAATACGATGAACATCCAGCCACTCCATCACCTACTTCTACAATAGCTCGTCTGCAGGTTTGGCACTGACCACAGGAGGAGGGTGGATGTCAGAAGCTGGAACAGCAGCAAAGAATAATTTAGTTATGCAGACTCTACCATCCCTTTTGGCAGTGTAATGAAGACCCCATTTGGATAAAAATTTCACTTGATGGAACAAAACACTAGTTATAAAAAACATTTGTTTTTTGGTTGTTTTTTTCCCCTAACGTTACAAATATTTGGCATGGCAGTAGGCAGGGATGTAGGGGAAGAAATACAGGAATCAAATATATGGAATATATTTTTTGTTCCCTTAAAGGTAAGTCAAGACCATTGTGTTTAAATCAACAAGCTATTAAAATTGCCTATGAACTACTGAAGCAAGAAAGCATCTTGATGATAAAATAAATTAGAACAGTACTGTCAATTTCTCTCCACTGTTAGCTTAAAACATTCCAAGAATTACCATTAGGAAATGCCAAACCTCTTTCCCTTATTACTCTTGTCATCATCTCTTCCATTCCCCCTGCATTCCCTCTCCCTTTCTTCCCTGCACACATAAAAGCACAAATGCAAAACCGAAGAAGCCATCTCCAGCAAGAGCACAAAACCCAGACTGGCTAAATCTAAATAAGTATATTCAGATTGTAAATGAAAGAAAATACCTACAATGGAGGATAGGGGTGGCACTTTGGATTTTTCAATTTGTTTTCTTTGTGGGTTTTCTTTTGTTTGCTTTGTGTTTTTGTTTAGTTGTTGGTTTGGGGTTTTTTTTAAAAACAAAGGTGATCATGGAAATGTGTTTTAATCCATAACATGGAACAAAAAATAAATTCAGATGTGTTTTAAATGTTAATGACTTGTTAGATTTATATATTGCCTCTGTGTTATCCCCCCAAAATGGATGCCAGGCTTCATCTATATAAATATAGAGCAAAAATAAAACTGATCCATCATAAGGGAAATTAAATTGTCCTTAAAATATAAGGACTTCTGGAAATGATGAGGAAGAGAGAGTTCTGACAGTCAGATAGATTAATAGTGTGATAATAAATTAAACATAAACCTCCAATCCCAGCTGCCTGTGATCTAATGGTCACTCAGGGACATTGCAGAGCTTTAACATCTGGTGCAAAGAGGGCAAAATTACCACTACACTGGCCTTTCACCTTCTAAAGACACTGGGATTGCACATGGCACAGTTGCATGTGTGCCAGATGCTCACTTAAAATGTGCAACAAACCCTTCCCCAGCAAACCCATGCAGTTTAAGTGACTTTAGTACAAGGTAAATTACAATGATTTTTAAAGAAAGAAAACCCAGAATACTTCTTTTGCCATATAATATTTCCTACTTGGGAGATCTACATTTAGATAAGAGAGGCACCTTTTCCCCTCCAGGTCAAATGAGAGGGCTGGACGTTAAATCCTGGGAAAAAGCTTTGGAAAGCATTGTTTAACAGTTGAGTCTCTTTAGCACATTTTCAGTATATCCCTTTCAAATGAAAATGGCTATGCTTGAAAGCACAAAGTTGCAATTTAAAACAACTAATGCCACAGCATACAAAAATAATGATGTCCAAACCAATAAAAATGTAAATCCAAATATAATGGGAGATTAAATACATAGGGAAATTAACATTAAAGTAACAATTTTATCTTCCATGCAATATATTATGTTTCACTCTTTCTTAACATTTGGGAAAAGAAACGTGTCTAAAAGATTGACTGACAATAAAATATAATATATCATTGTGCACAGTTGTTCTGCAGCATTTAATCCTTATATAATGGCTTATTTCTGTTTACCACAAAAATTATAACTTGTATCAACATGACACTACTATATCAGACTGGAAGTACTTGCTTTGAATAAATCTGACCATCAATAAGCATGGGAATATTACAGGCTTTTGTCTTTTTGTGATTTTCTTTTTGCTTCTTTTCTTAAAACTATGCACTTCTTGGAATATCTTATGACTCAAGCTCTCCTTTATTATTTAGCCAACAATTAACTGCCCTTCTAACTATTAATACTAATAACTAACTGATTCAACTCAGGAAGTAGAAATTAGTGGGACAAAAGTAAATTCTTAATGAAGCCTTCCCAAACTGAACAAACAGATCCCACCCCTACAGGCCCGTGAGTGTTTTGTACTACATGGGAACAGGACTTCATTTCAAACCTGCTTCTGGATGGGCATGACATCTGTGAGAACTTCATGCACAACTGACTTCATGGAAAAGGTAGTTTAAGACTATGTAAATCTTTCCAGAAACTGCATAAAAGCTCAATTTGTTTTCTCATTATGAGTTTTCTTCTCGTCATTTATTGCAGTATTTGTACAGCACCTCACACAATAAGAATGCATTGGGCCTAGGTAACCTTTCATAATGCCATGTTATAAAAAGAAATCCAAACATTTTCTGCAGACAATCATGGGAATGTTTGCTTCCATGCCACAGCAGGTGTTAGGACAGGCATTTTGTTAATCGTGTCAAATATCAAACTTCTAAACTTGCAAGATTGTGAAACCTCCAGTACTTAGTTGACTCATCCAAAAGAAGAGATGGATAACCCCATTTTTTAGTCTCCCTCCTTTTTGAGGGGATGATGAGAAGAAGGGATACGTGTGTTGTGGGGGAGATAAAAGGGCTTACAAAACTGTAATTGTGAATTAGGGACCTTTTAGGAAACAGTACCCTACATTTTTACTCTGTTTGTTTTCCGTTACTTGATGTGCAAATCATAACTAGTAAGCCTAAAAAAAAAAATAAAGACATCAAAACCATCTTCCCCCAAAAGGCATAATACAGCACTGTACACATGAAAAGTGAGCCTATTTGACTCAGTAACTGTGAGCCAAACCCAGTTTTGTTACAGATGTATTGTAGTTAATCTCTAATTTAGGATGTTATCTAGTATAGTTCAATACAATCCTTTTCTGCATCACCATCAAAAATTAATGTAGGCGTACAACGACACCATACTGCTCAGTTAACTCAGATGTTTATCACTGTGGTATCATCCTTAGGTTGTTATAACTGTAGGTTGATTTCTTTTCTAAATGTAGCCTTCAAGAACAAACATTTATATTATGCTCCTTCAAACCAGGAATGAAAGTCTGCTGTAGTACAAGCCCATAGTATAACCATGTCTTTTTGCTTCATGTCCAGTTTAGGCAAAGATACATTTGGAACTTCCATTTTCTCTATTTGTTCTTTTCAGTCTTCAAAATATTGTCACATTTTCTGAGCTTTCACAAATGTCTGCACATGCTTTATGGACCAGGTGCATTCCATCATGAAGGGCTCTGGGAAGAATGGGAAATGATGCCCCATGCCAAACTTTGAAGCCTAACAAATAATGAGCCACCATTTCCTCAAAAATCAAAGATGGAGACTTCAGTGTTGACAAGACAGAGGGGATAATTGATCAAATCATGATTTCACAATAAGCATGTATTATGCTCCAAGATCTTGCAGCACTGTCTAAAGTATGTTTTGCATTAAATATTTTAAAATTTGTATATTCAAAAAAAGGGTCATACAACCAAAAGTAAAAATCTGGGTAATGTATTTGTCAAACTGGAAGACTTAAACTGACTTCCAAGTTTGCTGTCCATTATTTGAGATCACGCAATTAGAATCCCACTGTACTAGTTGGGTTTACTCAGCAAGAACATATCCTGACCTGAACTGCAAAAGAAAAGAGTTTTGAGTTCAAAATAGGAAAGGAAGAGGCTATCACAGCAATTAAAACCAAACAAGTTTTTTACCATCTCTTGTTGGGTTTTATTTTATTCTTGTTTTATAGTTTCTTGTGGAATCACGTTACCAATGGAATGCTTTGAATATGAGCTGAATGCATGAGACAACATCTGGAGGCTACATTCCATCTGATAGCATTTGCAGAAATGGGCTGTTGGGATGGATCTCCCTCATGGTAAGACTCTCCATTTTATTTTAATATTGGGCTCCTGTCCCGTGTAAAAATGCCCGGGCAAACAGCATCCACACATGAGTTGAAGGATGGACAAGAAGGTACATCCTATATGTTTGTGCTGAATTAGAAACAAATCGATCTATGGCACATTTAGTTTTCACCTCAGGAGAGGTGAAAAATGTTAGTGAAGTTCTAATATCAAGGACTTTTGCATGGCCTTTTGACTTCCATGTACCTCACCAAATCTGCAGAACGTCAAAAATTTGGAATGCTTATAAACTGCAGACCCTGAACAACATAGTCCTTCAAAACAGAGAATCAAGACAGCAAAATTAACAGATGTCAAATTACTTACACTTTCTCACTCAGACTGCAGCTAATATTTGGCTGATTTTTATGCCATTATGGCTGTTCCACCAGAAAACAGTTACAGCTTTATGATGTTCTAAAAATTACCTACCCCTTGTATAACTAAGCTTTCAGGTACACATTGGGTTTCCAAATATTACTATCATATCAACATTTATAGTCTCTTTTCGAAGATTTTTTCAATATAAATACTAGAAGCAATATAATGCTTTAATAGGTTACTAATACTCATCTGTTTGGGTTTTGGGCTTTTTTTTTTTTTTAATTATTTTTGAGCTTACTTTAACCTCCATACATAGATGTTTCCATGATGAAAACACAGATATTTCATATTTCAGAAAAGTAAATCATGGAGTGGGGAGTACAAATGCTGGAATAGAAAAACCAGAAATAATATCATTTGTGCTTGACAGCAGCTTCCTCCCTTACAGACTTCAAAGGAACTTGATTTTGATGCTCCTGTTGGAACATAACCAAGTGACTTACCAGGACCTTTTCAGCCATAGTCTGAAAAGGATTGGGGGATCAGGGATCACAAGGAAATCAAACACAAACCCACAGTGCATTATAAAATAATTTCTATCAGTCACCAACACTGAAGGATAACATTGAAATATGGAGAGGTTAAGGATACACTATGTGAACGAGGCTATCTATATGCCCTCATATCTCCTATTTAACTACAATATGATTTTCCAAGCCTTCACTTGAACCTCTCCTTTTTATTGCTGCTTATATCACTGTTGGGCAGCCGAATCTTTATTACAGTCAACATGGCACACCTGAACAGAGAAAGATAGCTTTGTCAAAGCTTGGGAAAAACAAAAAGAAGAAATAAAAGGTGTTGTGCTAGCTGAGATGCATGTAAGAACCTGGATGAGAATTGTAGGTACGTGTGTGAACAGCAATTACCGCACTCAGGTACAAACAAGTGATCACAACAAAGAACTACCATGGCTTCACGAGCTATTGTTCATTAGCTGAGCAGTAATACCTGAGCACACACAAGCTCCCAGCTTGCTCCAAGGACAAAGAGTGGTGTTCTCACCACAGGACGTGCAGCAGCAGGCCTGCACTCAGCCTGACACAAGGCTCACTCCTGACCCCTCAGCTAGGAACGATCTGACACGAAAACATCGTGTCAGAGCTTGTGCGCTCCGGCGGGCACACTTGAGTGCATACCCTTGATCTTTGAGGTACCTAACTGATTTCAGGGAGAAAAAACAAAACAAAAATCACAGAGGTGTCTCACTGCTGCTATTGGCCACATACAGGTCAACTTGCCCTGAACAAAGAGTACCAATGCATTTCTCTCTGAATTGGTCCCCTCAGGATAAAGAAAACAAGAACTTAACACTCAGCTATATGAATACAAAAATCACAAGGAAGAACAGAACTGTTGAAAACAAGATATTCTACTTTGGGTTCTCCTGACTTCTTTATAATCATAGGATAGTTGAATGTTTCAAAATTAAAACTATTTCATGTGGGAAAGCTGGTGTTTATTTATTTATTGCTTTTATTTCAGTGAACAAAAGAAATGATGCTCTGTCTTTTCATTCTTACTTGCCCTCAGATTAACTGCTGGGAGCTCAGTTGCAAACATTGTGCATGAATTTGGCAACTTCTGGCACAGATTAAGTCATTTTTTTAAGAAATGAAGGAGCATTGATAAAATTCACTTATACATTCTGCTTGCATACAGTAATGCCATCAATAATACATGCCTAGAGACTTTTTGGGTTTCTATTTTATGCAGTATGAATAGCCACTTCCTGTATACCTATTGTAACCAGGATACTTTAGAACAGAAGATTTTCATAGCTTCATTATCAATGATAAACTTATTTTTTTTTTGGGGGGGGGCGGGGCTGGAATGCCAACACTGCACAAAGCAATCATTTCACAACAGTGAAACAAAATGTAAGGTTTTCATTACTAAAAGTGGTTATCAAATCTTTGTCAGGTAGAAGCAACATCAGTCTAGACCGCATGAAAAAACCACAGAGAGACTGGCTTTTCCATTTGGCCTTTTTGTAGATCTTCTCAGAGGCCTTTGACTTTTACTGGTACAGATTGTTCCCAGGGCCCAGCCAATCCCATCACCCCCATCCCACGAAATACAGCATCGTGAAAACTTGACTTAGACTTAGTCTTCCAAAGAAAAAGTAAATGGCCTTAACAACAACCACCTGTCTTTCTCAGAGGTGAAGCTGCTCAGAGATCTGTGCCTTACAGCCCTGCAGCAGCTCCTGAGCAGCACAGACCGTTCCTGGCCAGAACTTTGGTCCAGGCTGAGCTCTGTTTGAGCAACAGTTCCCAAAAATGTATCTGTCTTTCATCGCAGAACTGACAGAGTGGGCAGACTCCCACCTCCTTGACACACAGAGGAGGGAAATACTCTCACACATCATGAATAAATACATGCATTTGAAATGCAAAGTTGTTCAGAACACTGGCTGTTGGGATTGTGACTCTCCAATGCTCCTTCCTTGACATAAACAGAAAACAAGTTAAACTGGATCCCAGGCTTAGCCTTCGTAGTTTTGCACACCTTACAGCCACCACCCAGCTTCATTTGAGTTTCTAACTTGATATTGCTCGTTAGTACTAATATTTATTTTAAATGCTTTATTGAAAGCAGCTTTTCTTAAAGGTTTTTACAGTCAAGTTTATTTTCAATGCACAATATGGATGCTAGTGTCGATTATTCGGATGTTAGTCACAAAATTTATCCTAAGTCTCTTAATTCCTGGACAACTGTCTAAAGTTTGAGGTAAACAAAGAATCTGAAAGTTTCAGCATGTTTGCCTGTGGAGAAGAACATGGAGAAATTACCTCTAGCACATAGACAATACGATATATTTAAAGCAGCCATAAATAATGGCTTAAAGTATTTTAATTATAATTTATGACTCTTAATATGATTGACTTCCTGGTACCTCCTTCAGTCTTCTCCTTTGTAAAAAAAAGTACAATTTCTTCCAGTCTAAAACCTGCTTACTATCACTGGGACCAATATTTGGCTGTTAAGTTCTAAAAGATTGAAAATACTTTGTATGAATGAATTTCCCTTCAAGAAAGAAAGAGCCCTCAATCAATAACAAACCTGGAAGGAGTTATACAGCAGGCCTGTGTGTTAACCAGAAACAGACATCAGCTGCTTGTGTACATGGGATTATTTTATGATCAGCAGTAATTTTTTTTTTCACAGAGGTTACTTCCCAATAGACAAATGAATTAAAGAAAATTGCATTCCATTCACTACTCTTCTTCCACTATTGAATTCAAGAAATTCCATCTTTATCTGCTGAAGTACTTCCAAAACAAAAATCCCAAACAGTATTAACATCCAAACCTCAAAAATTTTCCTTTTTCTAATGCCCTGACCCCATACGGAGGCTGATTTAATGTAAACTAAATACGTAAGTAATAACTATAATAAGTCTTCAACCATCAAGTAATCTTAATAAAATCAGGAATTAAATAATTTCATTTGATTGTTTTCATGGGAACCTAACATCTGTATCATGGGAAAACTAAACCACAAATGTGCACTATGGGAAGTATTTCCAAAGTCAGTGATAGTATAACCTAAACAACAGTGCATAATTATTTAGGGCTGTCTTTGAGCCCCGAGAGTGAAGTTATTTAAAAATAAATGTTTCCTCAGTGCACCTTCTGGATGTTTTACTCATGAAAAAAAAAAAAAAATAGTTCTTATAACCTGTTTGTTCCAGCAACATTATTCACTTCCTTTACAAATGAATGATTTTGGATACACTTACTGTAGTATTTCTAATGCTGGTTAAGTCTTGGACATTTGGGGGGGTTTTATTTATTAAGAGTTAGTTTTTTAAATTTATATGTTGTTCCATAAAAAAATTAGCAGGAAAGTTTTATAATGAAGATTTTTTTTTTTTCAGTCAAAAATATAGCTCTGCCTTCAAAATCTATATCTGATAAGAATCAAGTAATAACTTGGCTTTTTAGAAGAATTTTTTTGTATGTCTCCTTTAGCACACGTCTACAGTCATGTTCACATTGATTAGGTTCTGCCACAGCCTTTTTGGTGCCCTAAGACATTTCTACAGATATATAAAATTATTTTATACACATTTCCATGTTCCAACTTCCTACACAGAAAAATAAAACAAATACCAGTGTTCCTAAACAATATAATTTTCTTAAGTTTAAAACGTTCTTCATCACAGACTGATGGCAACCAGCAACAGACTAGCAGAGGTAAGAATGTACAATTCCTACATTTGGCAAGTAGAAAGAAAATTCAGTCTCTAGTTGTTTCATGACTGGTGTCCATAAAATTTGAGGAGAGCAAGAAAGGTAGCACAGAAAAAACAGAAGAGAGGCAAGACAAAGGTGCTTACTATGATCGTTAATTTTTGCTACTTTTCTACACATCAGAAACTGCACAGGCAAATTTGTACCAGAAAGGTATCAGAACCTACAGAAAGGGGTGGGGGGGAATCAGGCCTGTGTCTATAGGAGATGAGCACTCTCAGTACTGTACAGCTCTAGGTTGTACAAGACACCCCAGCTTGGCAGTTCCTCTGCTAGTGGGGAAGCTGGAAGGCTGTGATTGCCTCTGAAGCAATAGACAATTGCTTAAATACACACAGGGAGAGCTGCCTCTGACAGACATTTCCTCCTGGAGTGCTACTATGGCAGTGTAACATTATTAACCAGTTAACATGCTCAAAATGGCCAGACACCAAAAACAATGTCCTGTTTAGCTTCTCAGAGGGAATTCATTCTTGGAATGCTCAGAGTCTCTTCCAAACTTTGGCCTTGGTCATAGTCCCACAGTCCATTCCACCCCTCACAAGCCATTTCTAGTAACGTGGGGGGCATTTCCTCACAGGGCAGTCTGATTTCTGATCAATTGCACACACACAGGCTGAATGAAATGAAGATTTTTTTTTTGCATAATACCTAATCTAAAACATACTTTCACATCAAGCCATGAGCTGGGCTCTGTGCTACCTGTACTTTCTTAATCCAAATTATAAACCACTTTCTGCAGCTATAGTCCATGTCATTTGGCATCAGCCTGCACCTAAGAAAGTTTCCTGATCCTTCCCCGCAAAGCAAGACATTTTAATGAACTGATATCTCATCGTCTCTTAAGGAGGATATCAGAAGCTGTCTTAAGCTCTCTCTTCTTGTCTACAAGCCTGCTTTTTATGCTTGAAAACTTGACTTCATTAAGTACAGTCCAGCATTGTTTTAACTTCCTGTTTAATTCCTTTAAGATATTTCAATGAAAATAATAAATGAGGAAACAATGTGTGACAAAACTTGCACAATTAATACAAAAATTTCCCTACAACCTCACAGGAGAACATACGTACATATTGCTTGCAAATAACTTCAAATTGAAAAACTTCCCCTGTGAGGGAATTATTGATTATTTGAGCAACTAGTTGTACACATGACAGATGCATACAGGAATAGGCTGCTTTATTTAAAATTAGTAGGTGTAGCCAACATACTTAAAATACCATGAATGTGTTTCTAATAGAAAGCACAAAATAATTTTAAACTCTTCCCTCATCTAGATCCAGTTGTAGTAAGCAATCATCAATAAAATGCTCTGCAGAATTTATTGTTTTCTGCAGTTGTTAAGACTCCCCTTATTTTCCAGAGACAAAATGAAC
The DNA here is from genome assembly GCA_013397935.1 of Dasyornis broadbenti. Taxonomy (NCBI): domain Eukaryota; kingdom Metazoa; phylum Chordata; class Aves; order Passeriformes; family Dasyornithidae; genus Dasyornis; species Dasyornis broadbenti. The sequence goes on along the minus strand of VZRN01005622.1, from coordinate 5,122,148 downwards.
TGTCATAATGGGCACAGACAGGATCTCCTATAAAGCAGAAACCCAGGGATTAGACATGGAGTTGTTCAGTAAATATCATTAAATCCAGAGGCTTATATCAAACACCTCTTAACTATAAGTGCAGGAAACAATCAGTTAAAGTTAAGAAAAAGCCCTGAACAACTCCGGCAAGGTACAGTAAAAACTGTGTTTCACTCATTGCTCACAATGAGAAAAGCCTAATTCACTTGAGATTCAAGCTGAAAAAAAAGGTGCTTTTTTTTTTTCTTTTCTGGTGAACATGAATCAGAGCTCCTTGCAAAAGCTTATGAAGATGGTGCTCCTGGGTTCCCTCTGTAATCAGGAGAGAAACAACCCTAATCACGTCCTAGAGAGCTTCTCTCCAACTGCTTTGAAAGAGATGAATCCTGCCCTTATAGGCCATTAAGCAAGAGCACTTCCTCGAGTGGAATGACCTCCTGAACCTCGAGCAGCCCGGCATCCCGTTGTGAGCTGCAGGACCTGCACCCTGTGGGGTGTAAAGAACATACCGAAGTCCTAGCTTTGCTCCGAAAACAAAAGCAAGGCTGAAGTTGGTGATTAAAGCCAAGGGTGATGTATGAGGAGGAGTCGGCTCCTCAGCTCTCTGGTAGTGGTTACCACAGTTACACAAATTGCAGCAGTGTCCTATGTATACTACGGTAGTCTTGCAAATAATTTTCCGTGCTAGGAACAAGGAATTCAGGCACATTAAAACCTGTTCTGTGATTTAATAAATGTCTTCCTTAGTATACAATATTTGAATGGAAAGGCAGTGACATACATGCCATCCCACATGACATGATTTACTGTCCTGCCACGCAAAAATTCCCATTACCAGAACCACATGGAAAACCATCAGATCTAGTCCTTAAAATCAATTTTTGATTTTGTACATCAGCAGTCACTGTGGACTGACGGGGATTGCCAAGACAAGTTCCCAAATCGCAGTCTATATCTGCTGTTGGAGTCATTGCTGCGAGGATCGATGGCAGCACAAGACCGCATTTTGCCCTCTTTTCTACTGTGTGTACATAGAGTACCTCCATCTGGTACAGAAATTAGAGCATAAGTGTTATTAACTGAAGAGCAGCAAGGTGACTGTGAACAAGACTCCAGTGGTTTAAGTATCAAAGTCTGCCACTGCTGAATGTGATCTGACCCTATGATAAAAGAGGCCTTGGTTCCTTCTGGGGTATGGAGTTCAGCAGTTTTTCATATCACAGTTTCTACTCTTTCCCAGAGCACTGATTTTAAACAAAGGAAACATTACATCTGATATTATGGTTATCGCTCTAGTAACATCCCTTTGATAAGCACATTGCCCTCGAAAAAATAACACCAAGTAAAAAGTTGAATATTGTAGAATTTATCCTGTTGTCTGACTATAACACAAAAGTTTAAACCATAGGAATATGGTTTAAAAAAATAGGAAGGAATTTTACTTAGGCAAACACCATAACTGCTTCATTTTCCTTAAAATATAATGCAAAGTTCAAGTAGAATTGCATTGAGAGCTATAAGAGAACTCACAATGGAAACCAGCGAGAGCCAAATGGAAACAAGAAAATTACTGTGCATACTCCAGCTTGTTATAGAGATGCCCATGAAAAACACCCTTTTATGGCTGTTGTTACATAAAAGTAGTGCTACTTCAAGATGTCGCTATCGGTTTTGTTGGAGTGCACTCTTGCACTTTGGAAAACACATGTCAAAAGACAATTTATCAGTAAGTTCTCCTAGATTCCACTGTTCTAACGAAGTCTTCAGCACTTTGACTAAAAAACCCAGCAGGAATGAAAAAACCCAAACACACTACTGCATATAAATCTACAGGGGAAAAAATATAACCAGGATGTTCTAGAGTGATTTAGATATTCAGGGTCACATGGTAAAAATCCACAGCCATCCAAGCTGGGCGTAATTGAGCTTGTCCAAATCAGTTTTGGAGACAAACTAAAAGTCAAACAGGACTGCAAAAAAGCCTGTTTAAAAAAGAAATGCCTACTGCATACATCATGGTAATCCTTCGCACAACGTGTGATCTTCTATTCTCCTATCAGATACAGAGGATAATTATTTATTCAGACAAGGAACAATGCAGAATTGCAAAAAAAGGACAAATATTTAAGTTCTCAGCCCCTTACATATAAACCTGCCTATCAGGTTGTATCCTTGATTTAGAACAAGACCGACTTGCTTTAGGTTCTGCTCAACCCACGCTAAAATTACTTGATAATAAGGCAGTAATTTGTTTGCCTGTTCAGCATTTTAAGAGAGATTAATCTGCTAGTGACATTTAATGGAAATTAAATCACAGGCATATTACAGGATAATTGGGAAGCATCAAAGGAATTGCTCAACTACAGTCATGCACATCCTTTTCTTCAAAACTACAGTACCAGAGACTTGCCAGAGTTTCTTTGAATTTCTCTGTGAGGAGAATGCAGCAGAATTTAGTGCCTAAAGCTTATAACAGTAAGTGACTGTTGAATACCAAAATACAGAACACAGCCTCAGCAAGCTACTCCACAAAGCAGCAGGACAACACTGCTGAGGGAAGAGAACAGTGTGTCCACCCTCCTGCTGGACTGGGGAGCGGAGTCAACTCCCAGCAGAGCCAAGGCCTGGCACATTCTGCGCAGACACCACGCTGTTGTTAAACCCTCGGTGTTTTCGTTCTGTCTCACCAAGGACATTCCAGTTTTTTGAGTTATTTAAACGGTTAAATGGTCTAGTTTATGTTGTAATAAAACTTGATCTGTTAGTGTTTGAAAGTATTTTGGTCAATCTCAGGGCTGCTTGACTAAAAAAATCTAGCACAGGCTTCTGCATTTTTGTTAACTCTTTCATAACAAGAAGTCTGCCTCTACAAACCCAAAGTCTATGTAATGTAGACTACTGATACTTTTATCTCCTTCACATCTTCAGATAAACTGAAATTTCAGTTGAAAAAGACACAAAAGACTATGTATTTAATTACCCACCTCCTGAAAATGATTTGCAGTCTTCTCAAAACACAGAAACTTGATACAGCCCTCTTTGATACCCTTGATTAATAACAGAAAGCAGTTTTCAATCCTGATTAAATAATGAAACAAATCTGAGACAAGTCTGAGACAAACTTAAAAACAGAGTGAATGTCAGGTTAACGAAAAATCTTCAGCAATTGGTTTGGCCCCACATTACATTCACACATCATGTTTTAATACATATATAATAAAAAAAATAATAATAATAAAAAGAACAGTTATTTTGAGGTAGAACTAGCTGACTTGCAGTCAAGACAGAATAATGATAGCCTGAAGGGAGAATGATAGTAAGCTGCACACAATGAGGAATATTACAAACTTTTTACGCAAGTTTGATACTTGGGAGGAGAGAGGTGGGGCAGAAGGCAGGACTGCTCTTCTGCACATATGAAGGCAGGAACAGATGCTGTTTGGGTACAGCCTCCTTTGGTGGTGGTATCCAAGCAAGTCAGACTTGTGACTCCTAGATAAAATGGACAAAACACAGATGAGTCTGCACAGTCCAGTTAGAACAGGTGGATGCAGTTTCTTGTGTTCTCTTGCAGGGTGCATCAGGAGTGCTGCTTTGCCTTTATGGCTCAGTACCTTTAGCTGTTATCCTGCTGTAAATAACAGCTTGTCCCCTGAACCACACATCCAGGCAAAATCTGTACCTCAGTAAGAATAACAAAAAACACAACTAAGAATCAGATATCAAGGTATTTAATTTTAAACAGAATGAGATTTGGAACTCGCATTCCATTCATTTGCCTTTTAGCAGCATAGCACCAACTACAAGCTGGAGTAAGCACAGCAAGACTTGCTTTGGCCTCATCTCAATGCAAGCAGCACACTTGTGGATGGTCATCAGCTTGCACACCATATGCACAAGGAGGGTAGTTACAGGTCAGGAGTGCTGTGTGCTGGTAACACAGTGTGGGAAAACGCATATGGCACCTGCTGACACCCTACAGGCACTTTCCAATACCTTACTCCTTCAAGAACACTGCATAAACAAGTTAAATTCCTCATTCTGAGATTTACAACTTACGGGTGGGCAGATTGCTGTGCCCACATGGTGCCTCACTGAAGCCAGCGTGGCTCCGTGCAGGTGCAGCTGTCCATACGCATGTAGTAAACTGCAGGCTCAGAGCTCATAGCTACAGTTATAAAACAGAACTAAAATCAAAGATGCAAAAACAAGAAAGAGAAACTGCTTTAACACTTTCCCTACACTCTAAAGAAATGATTTTTTTTTTTTTGAGAGAAATGACGGAACTGATCCTGGTTCAATTTCTTTCTCCCTGGATAGATGCCTGGGGAAATGTCTCCCCAGAGTAGCTTGAAAAAGGCAGCAGCACATATTTTTGCTTGCAAACCAAGAATATTGGAGTAATGGTAATCTAGTCAGAGTAAACGATACAGAAGCATGATTCACTACTGCTGAATCTATTTTGACTTCTTTATGTATACACAGATCCTTACAAAGAAAAGATTTTGGCTGCAATATGCCTCGTTTTGTCAGGTCCTCCAAGTTTGGCTCAGGGAATGCGTGGGAGTGGCATAAAGCAGACAGCTGTTCCTATAATCTTCACTAACCTCCTGTTTCGTAACTGCTAGGTCATATTATACAGAAAGCACATTGTAAGTATTACCTTTCAAAGCAACTCTGGCTATACAGTTGTTGCAATGAAAATACTCTGAGCTGGCACACAGCACACAAAGCAGAGCTTCTGCAGTCTAAAGAAGAAAGAAAATGGGTCAGAACCTCTGTCTCTTCTCACACTTTTAGAAAATGCGAGTCCCATTTTAGCCACCTGAATTGTCAGTTCTGAGGCTGAAAGTCACAGACTGTAGACTCATTAAAACAAAGTGTTTCAGTGTGCTGTTCACTTTGAATGATGCCAGTTCATCACCTTAGCATTGATTCAGAAGCCCCTTCCCATGAGCCAGCAAAGACTTGCAGAACTTATTTCATCAGTTTTCGCATTTAATTACTTCGTCTCATTTGCTGCTTTGGTGTTTGAGAAACCTCGGGAGACAGCAAAGCTTAGTGTCATGACAGAAGCCATTTTAAAAGCAAGATTATCTCCCCCCCTCTTTTCTTCCAATTGCATATAATTCCCAGTTTTCAAAAGTGAGGAAAAAAGAAAGAAAAAAAAAAAATAAAAGAAACCAGCAAAAAGCAACCTAACCAGCAGCCAGGCACATGTCACCCAGATATTAGGGATGCAGCATCATTGTTCTCATATACCCCCCTCAGCATTCTTATGTGGATTTCCAATACGGGCAGATCTTCAAAACAGTTTTTCCTCAAATAACATCCATGTTATGACAGAGAGAGCAAGGCTCTTGCATTCATAGACGGCAAAGTTGAGCAACAACCTTTGCAGCCACTTCCACATTTCACCTTTGTAGCAGATATTATGCAACCAGACATTTTCCCGTCACATTTGAAGTTCATCTATTGGGAAATTTAATCTTTTCCCACTCTGACAATATGCATGACAGACAATGCAGAGAATGCCAGGGCAGACCTTGTCATGGCTTCACAACACACGAGCAGCTCAGAAAGACCATCCACGATTCTCCTGCCACTTTGTGCGTTAAATATATATTGCACAAATGAATTAGATTTAGGAGTTTTTGCTTCACTAGGTTTTTAACAGCCAGAATAACACTTGTGGATTAGAAGACAGTTCAGACAGGCTTAGCTGCAACAGTAGGGCAGAGCACAGACCACAGACCTGCGTGCGGCCTCCACCAGCATTCCTTTCTCCTTGCCTGAAGAGTAATCCGTCATGAAAGCTTGTTTGATTTCCATAATAGAAAACAGTTCAAGAATATAGCAAAATATTTTCCAGTCCCTTGGTTGAAACTCAGTATTTTCTAGCTAAAAAAAAAAAAGTTGTCGAAGCGCTTTGTGAGAAAGTCTGTTAAGCTCATTGTTTGGGGACTACTTTTAAGCCCCTGTTCTTCAATTTCCTGAGCCGTGCCTTAAGCGGCAGGTTGTAATCACTTCCATACCTCACAATATTTTAAATATGCCTATTTCAATCTACAGTCATAAAAATAAGAAGGCAGAAACAGTGAAGTACAGCAAGTTTCGTTTTCTAACCATTAGCCATTTTAAAAACAATATGGAAAGGGTATGACCTGCAATAGCTTTTCTTTTCCAAGTCCTTTTTAATAATGTTTTATATAATAAATACAAAACACTTGAAAGAGTACAGAGTTTAAGATGTCTTCTCTGTTAGATATTCACTGAACAACAAGACTGGTAAAAGTCACATTTTCTTACTGTTTTTTTTCCCCCTCCCAATATCTTCTTTTCCTGTGAGTGAAGAAAAAGGTTTGCTGCTATTTTTCCCCCCCCTTCTGGAATTAGTGCTTTTATGAGCTAAAGATGCAGAAGAGTATCAAATCATCCACTAAAGCTCAGTGCTCAAAAGGAAGAGAACATAAAAGCTTTACTGTGTCTATGATTCTTCCTCCCTTCCAGACCAAAAGCTCCTGAAGAAATTTTTGTTTTTCATTAAATGATCAAAAATAGTCAACCGTAAGTTTTATCTATTGGTGTCTTCAACAGGAGAAAAGCTAATCTAGATTTATACAAAAATGTATAAGACGTCAGCAAAAATAATTGTAACATTCTTAAGAAAGTGGAGCAATTTGAAGACATAAACTAATTACAAGCAAATGTAAGTGTCCTTCTGTACAGGCTCAATTTTGAGAATTTGGACTCAGTTATCAAAATCTCTAGGTAAGTCCAATAACACTTAAACTACTTCCAGTTAAGAGCTTTTGGACTGAATTTTGAACAGAGTTTACAGGACAAAGTAAAAGATCTTGAACGTATTCTGAAGTAGAGCAAGTGCAAAAGTGGTTGCATTTTATAGTGACCCAGTTAAAATTTCTTTCTCCATGAAAACCTGCATAAAAAGGCTGCACTATGTTTCTAATATTCAGAGAAACAGACTTCAAGCATATCACTCATCTGTTAGATTGGTCTGCCATCTGTAGGCCACTGAGAAAATTCTTTCCCTCCTGGCATTTCAGATCGCTTTGTTCGTTAGTGTACATTTTTGAGTAGGTAGTAATTAGCAGCATCACCATCAATAGTATCCTGTACACATCACAAAGAGCTGATTTGCAAGTTATTCCAGATACGTGATCATCACCAGGCACTTAACACTCCCCACCCAAGAAACCCCAAGATGCACAGTTATTCTCTTAGCCTCAGCTCTAAGGGCCTCTCAGGATTACTAAGGTGTAAACTAGAGCCATTTATATCTTCTCAGCCCCATGTCTTTAGGTATCTTAACCCTGCAGTGCTGAATTGTACTTTTATTATATGTGCGTGTACATATATATGTATACGAAAACACATTCTTGGCATCCCACATGATTTCCCTGCAGGTTTCTTCCAAGTGTCACACAGAATGTTTTTGAGAGATGCCACATGAATAAAAGAAAAATCTGACAGCCTTGTGATGCAAAATTCTTTCTTTTGAATGTCCTCAGTCAACCTCAGCTGCAATTAGTTGCGAGCACTTGGATTCTGCAGCAAAGAGGAACTGCTGCGTCTGCATGTCATGCTCACAGATGTCACTTAGACTGCGTGGTGGGAACAAGTGTTCCCTTGGAGATTACTCCCTTCCTATCTGTTATGATAGAATAAGTTAAAAAAACCCTTCCACAACAGTTGAGACAAGGCACAGGTAGAAGGCTCAGTGCCAGGATCTCCCAGATTTAGGCAGGTTGTCTAGCACATTCCAGGGTGTAAATTAAGTTATGGTCCACTGGGAAGGTTGTGTATCACACCAGCAAAGGCACACAAAAATTCTCCTTAGACTCACGTGTTCTGCACTGCAGTGACAAGCTATTTAAGGATAAATTACTTGGAAGAACTTTCCTTCCATATTTCACAGCCTTTCTGGAATGAAAGGCAAAGGAGTCCTTAGGTTTACAAATTGGTGGATAGTTTCATGCAATATGAAGATGTTCATCAGTGATACTCAGCATTTGTAATGAGCACAGCTCCAGTGCTGAAGTATGGAAGAAACTGGATACAGATTTATAATCTGTGAAGTCAGAAACTCTTAACAAGGCTGTGGCACTGCTGAAATAAGGGATGATCTTTTGTTTGAACATTTCAGACCACTAGAATCTGCTCTACACAGTCTTGCCAAGTTTCATGCAGCAAAGAACATCTGCACTGCACCATATCTTATTGATCTGTGCGCAGAAATGTCTTGGCTGGTGCTGAGCAGCTGAATCACTGGGGATGGAGAAGTAGCTGAGAAGTCCCTGCTCAGACCAGTTCCAGTGGGATTAGGCTCCTGCACGGCTCTGGCCACTGCTGCTGCCTAAAGCTGTGCTGCACAGCACTGACGCATAAACATTCCCTTGGAGCAGTTTATATTTCCAACACACACATCTTTTTCTGTGTCTTGTGCTTTTACTGTCTCTTTGTGTGTATCTACAGCTGGTGGATGTGGTCAGCACAGTCAGAGTTTGTGCCCAAGTCTGGAAGAAGTCAACTGTTGCAAAGGAACAAGGAGGATAGAAATCCCTACACACAAACCTTCCAAAAACCACCCTCCTTTGTGATTCCCTACATGTATCTCTTCATATAATAGACCGCATTTTTCTGAAATATAGCTGTATGTTGCTGAAAATATAGACCATCATCTGTTATTCCAGCCTTTACTCTGTAAAGGTGAAGTATTTGGTCAAATCACCTACTTCAAAACACGCTATAGTATTTTCGTTCTGAAAGCTGCATTGAATTCCTCATCCAAAAATGAACATTAAACACAAGGCATAGAAAGGATAGACCAAACTACTAACTTATTAAAAAAAAAAAAAAATCAAAAGAAAATCCTACTAGGCTTAACATCATCACTATTATGTGCTCAGTTCTGCCTTGGATGGCAGAAGCTGGAATTTTACCTCACTTCTTTTAAAAGAGCACAAGAGGGGCTTTCTCGCACTTCCAAAAATTAAAGCAGTGCCCCAGAGGGGGGTCAATATTCTTGCAGCACATCCTGAGGTGTAATTTCTAGGCATTATCACCACCATTAGCAGAAGTAAGTACAGACAGCCTGCATCTATCAAATGGACTTCCTCATTCTTTAGGACACTTTGGGCTTACTATTTGTCACGAAAAACAATAGCTTCCCAATCCCATCTAAGCACCTTAGCAGCAAGATGGATTTAACTCTGAATTAATTCAGAAAATCTTTCTATATTGGCCTGGCCTCAAAGAAAGATGAGTAAATACTATAATGAGGATTGACCAGTAAATCAAATCAAACAGTCAAGTACCCTCTTTCAGACAGGTGTCCAAGAAACTTTCTGCTCTTCAATACAGAGCTGATACTTCCCCTGAATTACCAGTATCCCATAGATGGTGAACAGCTCTAGAGGTACTACTTAGCCAGGTAATTTTTTGTAAAATGTTCTCAGGGTTTTGTTTCTTTCCCTCCATCTGTGCAGTCCTAAAGATATTGTTTCCAGAAATTATTTGGGCTCCTACAGGTTCCCAGCCTCCAAATTCTCCTTTGGAAGGGAATTCTACAATGCAACTGCTTCTGGGAGCAGAGGCATATACTTGTGTGCACTAAATAAATAAATAATAAATAAAATTAATTAAAAAAAAAAATCTCTTCCCCTCCCTCCCCTTCCCCCCCAAAACCCAAAAATTAAAAATCCAACAAAAGCCCAGGTTGTCACCTGACATCTTCTGGACCTTGGACTGGAAGACTGCACTGTGCAGGCAGCTGAGCATTTTGCCTCAGACTGCCAGACAAGTTTTTTTTAATCTAATCCTGAATTGCCTCAGGAACAAAGAGTGTTTCGAAATACAGACGGCCATAGCCAAAATACAAATTTAGCCATAATGTGGAGAAACGTTAAATCCAGAGGAGGATTTTCTATTGTGCAGAGCACAGCTGTGGGCTGAAGTGTCCCACAACAAGACACAGCATGTGTGCAGTCCACAGCTCCAGCATGAACGTGGCTCATGTCCTGGCCAGTGACAAAAAATTCCTAGTGACTACCACATAATTATATCTGTCACAAATCCCAAGCTGAACAGGAGAAAATCTGGGTCTGGAAATTTGAACTATCATTCAGAACTTCAGACAATGAGGCATGTTTCTAATCATTTGACTTTTCAAACAGACTTGTTTTCCTGTAGAAGCCTGCCTATGACAAAGAAATTGGAAACAAATCTGAAATTTATATCATTGCACACCTGGTGAGGTAAGTGAGCCTCTGCAAGTCTATTCTCACAGCTTGAAAACTGAGAGCACACAAACCTGCTGTGATCTCAGGTGAGATGAGGTGATCTATGAAGAAGGACCAATTGGATTATTATAAACAACTAGCACTTAAGATTAGGCCTTTTCCTAAAACACCACTATAAATACGAGTTATGGGGTTCAGTGTGTGAATATCTGGGCAACTACTCCATGGTTTGTAGCCTAATGAAAGTTATCCTAAGTTTTCTGATTACTTTTTTTGGAAATAACAAGCCCTCTATAATTACTTCCTTATTTAAATATATATACCCACACTTGCTGATCAATAAAGGTGTCCTGTGGCCTAAATAAAAAGCACTTCATGATTAGATGGAAGACAAGAGCAATATTAACTTTGTGAAGAGGACAAACAATTGTCCAAATTTTCACAATTTCTCTGGCTGCAAAAGTGACAGACCCTAATATATTCCAATACTTGACTGTTCCAGCTGTGAAAACAAACTTTTCAAAGTTCTCAAACAGCAGGCTTTCACATTTCTGGGAAATGAAACACTACTAGTTGTTTTATTTATGGTATCTTTGCTTTATGACAGTTAATGAGCTGTAATTTTATAAAAGAGAACAAAAACAATACTTCATGCCATCACAAATAGCCATCAGCATTATTTATTGCAGATGTTTTAATCTATTGTGGTAATAATGAAACATTCATTGTTTTGCTACCCTGAGCTATCTGTGCGAAATTTAAAGTGACAAAAGCTCACCCTCCCTTTCCCCCCCTTGAAGCTTTTGCTCCTTTCCAGAAGGTTCTGTTGTGGGAAGGATAATGACGCGCTCGGTCAAAAACAACATAATCGAGGAAACGGCAAATGTACAAAAATAGTTTCCCGATGAAGTCTAACCAAAGTCTTCTGCAGAATGCAACTGTTTGGTAGACAAACAGGACACTGCAGTTGGGATTAAAATATATTAAGACCTCAACTCCATAATATTAATGTAAAAGAAAGTGTCACATTATTTAGTCAGTGGTTTTAGTATTGTAACTTAAACTTCAAAGAGCAAATTGAAAACCATCAATTCAAATGCATAAAGCCTCTGTTCTGATTAGGAACTCCCGTGGCTGTTCAATGATCTTATCAAAGCCAAGGAGACAGGTTCATGCATGCAACGCAAGACACCTGCCAGAGGTGGCCGTGCTTACACAGAACAGTTCACTGGCCCAGTGTCCCAAACTTAGCCAGCAGCTCTGCACTGTAACCTGCCTTGAGTCAGCAAAGAGCAGTGCTGGAACCTGCAAAAAGGCAGCTACTTCAAGGTGATTTTTTGGCTTCCCATCTAGTAAGCAATGATAGAGAGAAATCGGGGGTGACTTTACCACTTAAGCTGCACCTACTTTCACTCAAAATCATCAGGGGCAAATAAAACCCAGCCAAAACCAACCAAGTCCCTGAAGACTCACAGGACCAACTTTTTGGATCATATTCCAGTGAACATTCCACATCATTCCCCTTATTTCTTAGTTAGCTCAAATATTGACTAATACAGCCCCACTCGCCTGGTAAAACAAGTAGACAGCTTAATTTATAGCAGGTTTAGCATCTGTCAGGCGAGTAACAAGACAATCATTCACAGGGCTCTATACCTAAGAGCGCGGGCAATTACTCAGCCGTCTGGAAAAGACAAAAGAAAAACTGAGAAATTTCGTGCGGTGAGCTCATGTTCCAGCGGTTGATTTGCTGCAATAACACTAAGGAGCAGGGAGCCCAACTTCCACAGCTCTCCCATGTTTGCCAGAACTGTAGTTTCACTTGAAGTGAAGTTTAAACACAGAGGAATCAGTGAGCTGCAGAAAATGGAGATGTGTTTGGGAAAAAGACCTACAGCCTAGCTGAAGCTGTCTTGGTATAACCATTGCATTCTTATTGTTATAATCCAGGCATAAGGAAACAAGTAATTTGTTTATATCACAGCTAAAACTTAACTCTTCAAAGACTATTTCATTAATGTCTTATTCCAGTTTCCCTGAAATTCCGTGTGTTATAGCCGCAAGAATGCGGCACTCATGCTCACAGGATGCAAAAGCTTACATTCAGCTCCTCACTCAAAGGAGTTCCCAGCAAGGAGCAGCTCCTTGACCATGTGCCCCAGACCTGTCCTGTACCTATGAATCTTAGCCAGAGTGACTGAAAGTGTGAGATGAAGCACAGTCCTCCATGCCTACACTCCCAACCTAATCCTTCATTTCCACTGCTCATGCCAACCAGACCGTGTGAGGGGAGCACTAAAGAACCAGAGATCTCACTCTTCATCACAGCTCATCAGAAAAGGTCTTTAACACCCAAAGAATTCACTTGGCATGCAGCATCAGAGAAAGCAAAATCGAGTCTTGTGAAAGAAGGCTGCAGCATCAAAAGATCGTGTTATCTCAAAAAGCTCTGCCTTTATTCTCTTAACAGCTTCTGCAGCAGCTATAGATAGAATTTAACTGTGAATCCTGCTCATACATAAAATTACAATTAAGCTCAGTAATGTTATAGTTGGACTGCATTGCATTTCTTAAAGCATGTCCAAGGATTTCAGGTGTCATTTCACATACTTTCACTCTGGCCATAGAACAGGTAGCATCTCAGGATAGCCTAGCTTATTTTTCCCAAGTGGATTAAAAGCCACAATCACCTAGCAACTTCCATTGCTGCATTTCCCTCATTCAAGCCAGGTATCAGGTATGTCCTCACTCTGTCCTTATCTACCTCCACAATAGCCATATCTCCACAGCTCTCAGTTTCCCCTTTGAATAGCTCAGTGATGCTATCTGCTGCAGAAATACCTGGTCTCTTTAGTTTCAGGTTCCACAAAACTAACTTAAAAACTTAGTAATATTCATGTTACAGGAGAGATCTGGTCTTGATATTTGATTTACAGCTTCCTAGAGTTTGTTTGTCTGAGCCAAGAGATCTTTAAACAGGTTATTTGCATAGAGGTTTTCACAGACTGTTTCCAATAGGGTTGCTTTCAAATGGAAAACAAGGTAAACACTTCTGACCATTATCATCAGTGGCAGGAGACTCCCTCCCAGAACCAGATGAAGCTCTTCAAGAGAGTTAATTACATTGCTAATGGATAAAAAGACAAAGTAACTGTTCAAAAATAGCCTTAAAGCAACCACCATCATGCAGAACCTGTAAACAGTGCTCATTGCCCCTTATACTTGAGGCAAAACAAGTGATATTTCCTGGTGTTATGAGCAGCAAGACTAACCTTGTTTATTTATTTTAACCAGGGAACCTGTGCTCCCACAGGTGAGCTAATGCCATAGAGCCAGACCACCAAATACAGAGAATTTCATATATGTGAATACTAGCAGAGAGTGTTGGTACCTTAAAAGTAGAGACTTAGAAATAGTCAGGGAGAAGGCTCTGACAGCACTGAAGATATATCAGAATTAAGGGGCACTGTTCCCTGTAGGAATACTGTGCTTTGCTTTGCAAGGTGGAACGAAATATAGTTTAAGAGCTTTAATTTTGAATTCCACTGCCCAAACCCTTAGCTAAACACATGCACTGGAAAACATTGCATGCAAAAAGACTACTACAGCACTAAGAAAAAATAACAACCACAAAAAAACCCCAAAAACAAAAACGACAACAACGAAACAAACAAAAAACCCCCACGAAAAAGGCCCCCCCAAAAAAACAAAACTAAAAA
>VZRN01005622.1:5095285-5108136 GCA_013397935.1 Dasyornis broadbenti | reverse complement strand
AAAAAAAAAAAACCACAAAAAACCCCCCACAAAACCCCCCCAAACAATCTGTAAGCCAGGTGGTAACTGTGCCACACACCTCAAGAACAATCTGGATTCCAAACATAAAACTGCAATGGATTCGGTATCATCACAAGCAGAAAGTGATGAAAGATGAAGGCTTAGTCATAAGCAAGTGCCCCTCAGAAGTAGGAGGGCCAATCTCATGCTTCACAAAACTCTGATGACTATTTGGAGATGCTTTTTCAGACAGCAGATCCTGACATGAAAAACAAACCAAAGAAAACAAAATAGAGAACACCAGCAGGTAATCCTAAATTGCTGTTGGAAGAAGTAATTGCTAAAGAGGTTCTTAGACATCTTTATGTAAAATTTCACACCCAAACCAATTACCTGCAAACATGCTGCTTTCAGCTGGAAAATAACAAACCTGAAAAAACAGCAGTTTTGTGAAATCACCCCCTTGAACTTCTTTCATAAATGTTTTTGTAGGAAGGATGATGGAGGATTTTCCAATACAGCAAGGATTGCTGTTCCCATAGCTTCTCAGTGTGAGCAGCCTCATACACCATGCATTATCCTTTAAGGACTTTCAGCACAACTATTTGTAGCATTTAAACAGCATATTAAAATGATTAGGAAGACACTACAGACAAGGAAGTTAAATGCAATTATGATTTACCCACCTTAAGATTAAAGGCAGGATACAACTTTGACCGCTGTTCACTGAACTGTATATACCTTATTTAGCTGATAGGGCCCCAGTTTTATCTGTTTGATGTTAAAATCATCAAGTATGCCTCAATCTCTTGTAATCAAAAGGTCTGTTTTGCTTTTCAGCAACCTTCATCGCTTCAATGAGATCAACAAGACTCAAAGTCTGTTAGATACCGTGTTTGCAAAGCCCGGTGGGGAAAGCTTTGTAAAGACTCGCTTTGATATTCTGGACTCAGTGACAACAAAAGTTTTGGCTCTAGACTGACAAGATCAGAATTAGATACATGCCCTGTGCTGTGTTAAATTGTTGGCCTCACCGTGCCTAGAGCCTTGCAACCACAGTAAGATAGCACTAAAAAACCCCAAAACAACCAACCAACCAACCCCAGTCCACAGGATAAGCTTTAACCACAGACGTTTGAACAGCACAGAGAAAAGGCTTAAAGACCAGTAAAGAATAGAAGGAGAAGGAGTTATTTTAGCTTTGTCTACCCATTACAATTTAAGCTACAACTCAAGGATAAAACAATGCTATTATTTCCTCAGAGAAAATACCTGGGTAACCTGTTCCCACTTCACTGTTTTCTTTTCCCTGTCCCTGCAAGCAGCCACACACTAAGGTATCCTCCTTCTCAGACTGTTTAATCTGTTTCCCAGTGCAGTTCAGCTGTAATCTCTCCAGACTGGATTATAAATATCCACCAACTAACCATCACCATTAGGGCTATGGTCCTTCAGAAAACCCACAAAACCTACTAAAGGCCAAACCAAGCTGAGACTGGAAAATTAATAGTGAAAGCCACGGAGACAAAAAACAACACATGGTATTTTCATAGCAAAAGTAAGATATTCCTCTGCTTTACAAAACAGTTCTGTAACATTTACCTCCACCTCCCACATCACTCTGAAGTCTTTAATTCTGCAAGACAAGGCTACTGATGGGCTGCTGTCTCTGCTGCCACTCTCCTCTCATGGTGAGATAGATCCACAGCTGGTATAAATCAATCTCATCATTAAATTTATTCCTGCCAGCTGAGGAAGGGGCCTCTTTTTACTCTGTAGCTTGGAGTACACTCCATCTACTGTGCCATTTGTCATCTCTTATGCAGCAGCCTTAGCCCAGAAATGGTTATGTTTCTGATAGACAGCCACTCTCCTTGCTTTAAATGGCACCTGACAACACATTTGCCTGTTGAACTCTTGACAGTAAAAGTAATTTAAAGATCTGTGATGATATATATATTATAGTTATTGAAATCAGATGCAAGTCTTGAGTCTGACAAGTAGGGGTTTATTACTTCAGACTGAGGGCATTCTTACACTTATTTCTTTCCATGGATGGACTGGAGAGAATTCATAGCTGTGAATCAAAACACTTGGCAACTTAAACAGCAAACTTGCATTCT
Organism: Dasyornis broadbenti; assembly: GCA_013397935.1. NCBI lineage: Eukaryota > Metazoa > Chordata > Aves > Passeriformes > Dasyornithidae > Dasyornis > Dasyornis broadbenti. Next base: position 5,106,013 of record VZRN01005622.1, on the reverse strand, counting down.
CGTTCATAAAGTGTGCACAAGCTCTCCACTCATTTAGAACTGGGAAATTTTAGGGATAGCTGAATACCCCAAAATCTGAAAATTCCTGAACCATTCCTTTCCCCATCACCTCTCTTTGTGGTCTGATGATCATATGAACCCTGTTGCTTATGGCAAGTCCTGGTTTAAGATCAGTACCTTCTCATACTCATCCTACTAACCATATTACTGCTGTTTCCCACGAGATGAGAACACAGTGAGCTGTTTCCTGCAGCAGGAATCTGGAAGCTTTTTCTCTCAGATGGTAAAACACAACTGTCTAAATAAGTATTCTGTACAAAGTTTACACTGTAACTTTATACTACACATGAATAAGAACGTTATAAAAAAAATAACACACAAATGGAGTTTTTCTACATTTTGATCATCCTCCTGAAATTCAAACTTCTAACCTATGCATGCACTTTTGACAAATGAAGCGAATTTTTTTTTGCACCTGTAAGTTGATTTCAGATCACCAGAATAACAACAGCTGCAGCAGGCAGCTATGTAGCTGGAATGGCTAAGGTCCTAGATGAAATGTTTTATTACTAGCTGTTTGAAAATTAGGAACTATTTGATTTTTAAATATGCATTTTTCTGTTAAGTTAAACTTCTGAGGCTGAGGGCAAAAATAAAAACAAGGTTTCTCAAAGTAGTGCAAGTCTCATTGAAATAAAAGTACTTTACATTCTTTAGCATATTATCCCAACAATCTTAGAGTTGTTAACAAATATTCTTTAAATAGTTCATGATTCTCCCTTCAGTCTCATCTCTGCACTCTCTAACTCTCAAATGGATTTTTTAGATGTCAGAAATGTATGAATATTATTGATAACAACCAAAGTTGCAGCCTGGCAAAACTGAACAACGTTCCCTTTTAGTACCTTTTTTTCCCCAAGAACTAATAACTTTCTTAGAATTTTCCCCACTAAGATCTTAATATTTTTCCATGATGCCATCCCACATGAAATTGAGTGGTTTTAATTAGGCAGAAATGGCCTTATTCCTTTTGAATGAAAGAACTGTTTTTCTGTGCTAGTAAGCACACAAGTATGTTTCCTTTGAATAACTGGAGCAGGTGTAGCCTGGAAGATAAAATCTACCACGGCCATATATTTCAGCAAGTACCTGTGCCCTCCTAGCTCTGGAAGCTACTGGTTCTGTTACTGTATGAAAATATGGAAATTGTGCACTAAATACACACAGTACAGTTGGACTCAATGATCTTCAGCATCCTTTCCAACAAAAATGTTTCTATTATTCTATGAAAATATGCTTCTTTCTCTGAACTTGGAACTTATATCCTCAGAACGTGTTGTGTGATGGTGCAGGGGTAATTTGACTGCACAAGTGAATTGTTATTATTAGGTATTTGCATTTTTCTGAATGGATAAAAACACTTGAGTTACCACAGGCTTCTTTCAGATGCTGGAGCACAAGGCGAGAAAGGATTGAAGAAGTGCAAAAAGTTTGAAAAAGTTTTTAAAAAGCACAGAAACTGTATAGGATGAGCCACCGATATTTTGTCAGGCATTGACACTACACGAGGGATTGAGAAAAGAGTACATTTAAAAGAAATCTAATTAAAACTTGTTCTGTGAATACTCTGCCCCATCAGGACTGCAGCCCAAGTCTGTAACTGCTGTGCTGAAGTACTGCAGTAACAACACAGTGGCAAGCAAAGAGCTTGAACATGTCTTTGTGAATATTCACAGAGCAGAAAAAGAGTTGTATGATCAAAAGCAGTTGAGTAATGCAAATATAAACCAAATGCCGGAACTTATTCTGAATTCTGGCATTTCCTGAGAGTGCTTATCAACAATTACATTAGCAGCATTTTGAGTATCTGAACATGAAATCACATTGAATGTACTTGGCAGCTTTGGTGTGTTCTTTAGCAATTTATAATTTTGCTGCAAATGCTAACCTTCTGAAACGGGTGTAACTCAGCTGCAAGGCACTGACATTTGGATTTTAAATACCATACCTGTAAGGTACAACATACCTTTCAAGAGCTCTGCAAATAATCAGGAATACACTGTCAGGCTGGTGCTACGTGGATCTGTAAAATTGACTTGAGTTTTTGGGCATTACTTGTCTTCAAGATCAAAACTCTCAAGTGACTACCCCTAACAGTTCAACTCTAAGGAAATGGTAGAATGCAGGGTCACATCAGGCAAAGGTGGGCTCAGACTGGCCAGACTGGAGGGGTTAAAGAGGGTTTTTCTGCTGAATAGAAGAAAAGGTGTTTTAACAACACATTCCTTAAAGTAACTCCAACGCTTCTCTGCTGAATCTCAGTTAAAAATAATAAAAAACCCCCCAAATATACTGTGAAAGCTTCTGAGAAAAACAGACAGATGCACATATCACATCTGAGATCACATCTCAAAATTCCGTGCAGATACATTATTACTTTATTGATATTTGTCTAACTCGTGCTAAACTGGAAAGGTTTAATCCTAATACCTTAGCATGTTTGGAAACATACATATTCAAATCTTCTCCAACCAACTAATGAGAAGCTTCTTTCTGCTGCTTTTTATTCCAGAGCCTCATTTCATCATACTGAGTTTATAGCTTACAGCTTTTCTCTAGAGAAAGTAACAATTATCCAAATACTGAGTAAATGCTTCTGGTATATGTGAGAGACATATCTGCTGCTGTGCATGCTTTACAAGTACTATAAATTTGTTTTCCAGCTCTGTCACAAAAGAATTCATTCCTTTTGGTAATTAATTACTCAACCATTGAGTAAGTTCTACTTGGCAGTCTACTTACCATCAGAATCTACATTTTAAAATATTTACTTCTCTATATAAGTGATGGAGACTGCTGTGTGTAATCTTAAGCCTGATTTATTGTTTGGTAATACCTTATTCTTGCTTAGTGAGTAATATCACTTAAATGCAAGCCAGGACTTTTTATAAGAGCACAGAGACTCAGACTTTCTAAGGTGCTTTCAGTACACTATTGTGTGACTGGATTCTTCAATGTCACATGTCCATGAGATTGATCTGACTGTAAGCATTCAGTTCCCTAAGAAACACACTTTATTGCATGTTTTCTCTGTGTCTGAGAACCCTTTTTCTGACTGCTTTGAATTTATGTATTCCTAGATACATTCTTGGCTCTTAGGACATGTTCTGTTTCATTGAGGACCCCAGGCCCATAGCAGAGATATGATGTACATAAATGCTGTTGCATGTTGAGTGGTCCAAAAGCAAACTTTACCCTAATGAGCTTAATTTCCCTGGGCTCCCCTTACTGGCTCCTGCAGCGGAAACTCTCTGCTGAGAAGCTTTGGAAAGCTGGGTTAAATTCAGCCTTTACAGAAACACCACCCTTGTTTAGTTACTACCTTAATTGACTTGTACATCTGGTCTCTTGGACTCCGAACAAAACGTTAAATCACTTGATTCTTCTGTAGCCCAGAGAAAACTCATTGTCCTCCATCATGAAAAAGCTGCTGTAGATTTTGCAAAGCTGTGTAGGTCCTGAAACTATAACTTAATTTTTTATTTTCTTGCTTATCTGCTTCCTCATGAGTCACTATCACAGCGAGAAGGACTAGGTACTAAAAAGCATTCTTTGAAAAGCACAGCAGGAGACAGCATGCTTCTGTATATACAAACACAGTTATGTAGAACTATCACCAGACTCTGTGCCAAAGAAGTTTGAGCAGTAAAGAAGTGCTTAAGCTAATCCAGAGTTACATTTGCTTTCTACCTCTGCTGCAATGTCCTCAAAAGACCACATATGCCCAGATATTTATGGATTGCCCCTATTTCCCTAGCTGCTCATAACATATGGCAACACTGTCAGTAATCATCATGAAACACATCGAGAGCCAAGAACACGTACAAGAGATACCCATATATAGACTTTGCACTCTATACTGACATATCAATTTATCACTTTTTTTTAGCAACACCATGTTCTCATGAGCAAGAACCTCATGACAAGAATCTGTAAGGCTACTAATTTTCTATGCGGCTTTTGCAAATTCTCATACACATTTTGTCTATCATTGAATTAATCCATGAAGTAAAGACAGCAAACACAGAATCACTTGTAGCAGCTGGCAGTGACGTGAAGAAAATGGATCAATTAATGTCTTTGGATACTACAGCTCCTGTCAGGTTGTTATATTGTATTTCTTGGGCAGGAGCTACTTCAGCAACAAAATGCTTTTGATAAAATACTGTCACAAAAGGAGGCTGAATCCCAGGATGAGCTAACTCTTCAAAATACCTTTTGGGGAAGTTCTGTTAGGTGACCACTGATGATTCCTACGGTTAAATTAAGTAGTGACAATGAGTTAGAAAAGGAAAATTGGTTCATTCTTAAGGAATACATATCACAGAGCAGAAAGTGCTGCAGCTGCAGAGAGAAAGGGGGAGAACGTCTCAAAGAATGTGTCAGGAAACAAATCAATTGCTTTTGCTGTTCTCTAGATACAGGATGAATCCCTCAAAAATAAGATCTGGTATAGACTAAAGCAGCTACAGCAACAGAATGATGGACAATACTTTACACAATATGATGTTAGATTGAACATATATCAGAATTCACAGACCTAACCTTACCTGACTCACAGTTCGAGATCTTAATATTTAAGATTAAAGAAAAAAAAAAAAAGAAAAAAAAAAGAGGTGTGAACTTTCTAATCTGTGTGGGATAAAATGCACGTCAAAGATTTGCTGTGTCACCTGCCTCATGATTTTCAGATTTCTCTAACAGTTCATATGAAAAGGGTTTCTGAAATACAGCAGACACTCCTGGGAGACAATCTGACAAAACAGGCTCAAGTCTGCATCCCCCAGCACAATGGCATCATTGCTTCTCAGTCTACAATTTCCACATTATCTGGGAGGTGCTTATGTACACAGACTATCAGATGTCCAATTAAAGCTTAAAAGTGCTGCATATAAAATGCAAACTAAAATGTTTACAGTCATTAAAAAGAAGACATTAATGTCATTGTGTTATATGAAACTAAGCAGGCTTTGCTAAAAGAAAAAACAAACACTGCTATTCAGAGCCTTGTGATTTTTAAATCAAATACTGGATATAAATCCATCAGAAGCTGGCATGTAAAACTGTTATATTCCCAGTGATCTTAAGAGAAAATAATAAAAGCTAAGTTAGTGGGAGTTTATTTTCAATGAAACAAGTAGTTAAATTCTTATGTTGCTGAACACACACAAATGGGGGAAAAAAAAAAAAACAAAACCACCTTTATTGGTACCTGAACATCAACAAATCACACCAACATATGTTAAAGCAACCAGAAACTGATTGTGAGAAAAATATTGTCTTTGGATATTGCTGGAAAGGGACAACTGGCATTAAGAAAGAAAAAGAGCATATTTGTAAAATTTTATTGAAAGGACTAGAAACTACAAAAAACATTGGAACATATATTTATTAGATTCTTTGTTTTTTGGGATTTGTTTTTTAAATGAAGACATTCACAAAGACTGTATATTGGACAGAGCAAGTTAAAAGCTCGTTTTAAATAATATATTAAACACCAAGCATAAAATTAACATCTTGTTACAATGTCCTGTAACTCTGTTTTAATTCCTAATGTTATACGTTAGTTTCTCTTTACGCAAAACAGTAGTCTTTCTCCATTAACAATACACAGGCCCCATCTGTTTCTCATTAAATACCCGGCTTTTTCTGTAGTGTGTTGTGTTTCTGTTGCTGAAATCTCTCTTAGAAAAAAAGGGTTCCATAATAAAAGATTTATGAAAATTGTCAAAGCCTCCTCAGCTCTAACTCACACAGGAAAAGAAGGGTCTGCAGTTGTCACCGACTCTACAGAGCCCTACGTGTCTCCTCACCTGCACCAGCCAAATGTACCCAAAGTAGCCCCAAAACAGGAAGGGAGCTCGCTGTGCACTGTGTGAGACTCAAGGTTTGTTTGGGGAGAGTAAGGAAGAAGGGATGAAAGGGAGTAAGACCTCCACAAGGTAGCTCCTTTCAGCAGAGCCTGTTAAGGAGAAAATGCAAATAAAAATGGAGGGGAGAAAAGCAAGTCCATTATCTGGGCTGCAATATATCAGAGGAAATATTCCACAGGGGTAATTTCCCAGTCTGACAATTCAGCCCATTGGGTAGGCTGAAACATATAAAAACCTTGATGAAAGGCAATACAACTGAGAGTAGCAAACTGATTGATTCTGAACACATGTAAAAGAACAGCGAATAAATGTAACAGATACACTTTTCAGCTCAAGTCATCACAAGCAGATATTTCACACTAAGATTCACTAGCCAGCATACCCAGGATTTAATTTTTGTAATTCATGTATTTTTCCCACACTAATTACTCAAATACAGACTTTTAGTATGTTGTGAGTGCTCAGTGCCTACTTCCACTCAAGTATGTGGTTATGTCTTTATTTTATATCATACTCAGTCTTGACTAAAAAGACTGATTCACCAAAGACTCTGCAGGGCAAAAGCCCCATTACATGGCATTTTGCCTTAGTTTGCACCACAGAAATGACATATGATGTTGTATCACAGTACCAAGAATACTAGTGACGGCAAATAAATGATCGCATGCACTCTTTATTATCTAACAAGCAATCTTGAATTTTATAAATATATTCCCTGTAAATGTAGAGAATACACTTCTGGAGACGGCACGTGCCTTGTAAAATCCACATTCATTCATATCTGTACAAAGTTCCTTCAGGTAGAACGCAACTAGGCCCTGGACTAACATACTATAGGGTTTTGGTGCCTGTTTGGATTGGAGACTTTTAAAGTCAGTGAGAACAGTTGAAACACTTGTCATTTATTACTTGCAAGAATGCAAATATGGGTAATTATACACAGAACAGCCATTCCTTAATTGTTTGTGGAGAAGCCCAGTTTAAATGGGTGTTTGCAAAAAACAAGCAAGTCACATCACTGATGGGGCCACTCAACAAATATTTAGAAAATAAACTTGAGGTCACAAACACTTCTTCAGCATTTGTACCAACAGTTGGTTGCCTTGAGCTTGCTCTCCTGTAGTTTTGGAATAGTGAAAGAAAGAAATGCAACATTACCAACCAATTCCACTTTTGGAAGAGTCTGATTTGATGATTTCATGATCTAAGACAAAAATCCAAAGATTGCCCAGGAAACATAAAGAACATATTACCCTGAAGATGCCCTATATGGAGCAAGCTTCTTCTTTTTTTTTTTTTTTTTCTTAATTTTTGTTTTGCTATTTTTTCTATGTGCATTCTTTTACAATGCAGAAATACCACCCGGTTGACGCTAACCTCTGTTTCTAAAAAAATACGTACACCTCATCCAGAGTTGATTGTGGTATCTTCATTAATCCCTCATATAAAAATAAATAATTCTATGAGTATTCCCATACTGCCATAAGGAATTGCTTTCTTTCATCTGTTACAGGAAGGACACATTTATAACATCAGTAGTCCAGCATCATGTCATTATCAAGCAATAATTTCACTGGAGGGCAGACCTTAAGCAGAATAGTGATGAATCAGGCAACTGTTCATTTTTAAGGATGTACAAATGGCACATCAGAAAAATATTTATTGCTTTAAAAATAAAAAGAATTAACAACCAAATCTATGCTTGTTTTCTGGAATAATGTGCTTATATAAATAAAATAAGCAAAAATAAAGGAATTTGGCTCAATCAGGTGCTAATGTATTCCAGTGTCTGGCTCACTCTTGAAGCTTTGGGACAGGTATGGGCAGCCATCATCATCTACAGAATCTGTGAAACAAAATAAGCCCCTCTAGCTCCACTTATGGTCAACTCATGATATGGGAATCAAGACTTTTGTTTAAAAACCCCCAACATTATAAGGAAAGGTTTTTATTTTGGCTAAAACATCTCTCTCAGCCAATACAAGTAGCCCTAAACCTCCACTGTGTTCTAACTTGAATTTTTACAGAGGCGGTCAGATTTTCCGCTACTTCAACTTCCAACCAAAAGTTTCCATATTGCTCAAATTCAACAAGTACTTCAGAGAACCCCATAAAGCAACTCTGATGTTACAGTCAAGATCCCAGTTCTTCAAGCGGTAGGAAGTAGAATCCCAAGGATAGATGAGAATCTCGATCACAGGAGTATCAGGTTGCTTGTTTTCATGGGAATGCTGGGTGCGCCAGGGCTCTCTGCCACATGGGATGCTCACAAGGTACTGGAAGAGATGCAATAGATAGGAAAAAGCTTGAAAAAGCTTTAAAAAATGACAACTGGGGCACCAGTGTGGTAAAGAAGAGGTCACAAGGGAAAGGCAGAAGGGAATCTAATGCAGAAGGTGAAGGGAGAAAGATACCCCCCAGTACACGCCCAGGCAATACAGCAGTGCTCTGGTCCCAGCTGCTCTTCCCTTGCTGGGTATGGAGGAGTTAAGAGTCTCCTTTCTTTTTGCTTGATGTGGGAATGTAGGCTGGCAGGGATTCCAGATCCACAGCAAGAGAGGAAAGGCTATCAAGAGGAAAGCAACTCTTGAAGAGAAAAAGGAAATCAATAAAGTGCTGTGATTCCAAAACGTTTCCCCCTTACTCATAAGCAGTGCTCCTGAGACTGCCATCGCAGGCACATCCTGGGCTTTCAGCAGCAGTGGGACACAAAAAGTGTCCCAGTTACAGCTCTCAGCCCTGGGGGTGAGAAATGAATGTTTGAATCATGCTTGACTTGGGAAAGAGCCTGAAAATGGTGGAGCTGAGTGCAAGCACAAGGCTTTAAGATTCCCCTAAGTGGAATGAGAGGGTTCTTTACTGCACTTTTCTTTTCCTTGAGACTTCTTAATCATGGGTTTAGATGTTTGGGGTTAATAATGGTGCTCTTGGCAGGAAAGCCAAGAATTGGAGCACCATAATCTGCTTATCTAGGTACTGGGTGGTCCTCATGTTCCTCTTTGAATACTTGTGCCTCATGATTCCATATATCTCCAAGCAAAGAGGCAGAGAGAGATGAATTATTGGTGAGCCTGGCTGGCTAAGATAAGAATAAAAAAAGGGAATGCAGTCCTGAGGATTTTAGTAGAGTTTATGTAGAGAATTGTGTTAACTCTTCCACTGTCCTTAGATCATAGCTAAATAAAGTGTTACTAATAAAAAAGGATAAAGTTACTCTTGTAGGTGTTAGGAAACACACACAATGTTTTATGAGTCATCTACAGAGTGGTTTAAAATAAATTAGCACCAGATATATTTAAAGGAGAATATACACAGGTTGGATTTAAAAGATGGTACAGGAAGGTCCACAAAGGGAAATGCGCAATTATCTCATAACTAAGTTAGAAAAAGAGCACCTTTTTTTTTTGCTTTTATTCAGAAATAAGAAGTGAAAAATAAAGTTTCTAAAAATTTATAGTGAAAAAATTTTGCACAAAAATAGAAAAAATTGGAGAACAAAAATTACGTTTTCTTCTCGTCATACAAGTACTTCAAAATCACTTAAGGGTCCTCTTGAAATTGTGGAGTGTTACAGAAATATAACCTCAGAGCAGCTTCGTTGCCTATCTATCATATGCTACACTGCACACTGAAATTCAATTCAATCCCATTCAAATTTATTAAAGGTTAAAAGTTCTGGGGCACCAAATGTTTCAAATTTTAATTACTCCAAAATCTTTATGCTTTTATGAATCAATGTCATCCACTTCAGTTTTGACTGTAAAAGTCTTACAGAAGCAATTTTAAAGTAAAATAGTTCGTCTTATCCTTATAACTTAGACAAATTAAAGTTCTAAATAAATTTATTTCTCAACATAAGAGGTCATTTCCCAGATGCTACAGACATTATGATGGAAGTGGGACACTCGAGTTAATACCAAAGAATAAGTAGTTTGCATGAGAAACTGCAAATTAGTTAAATGTTAACTGCAGAAATAGATTGTTTTATGCTCTTCCAGATTCTCTTCTTTTCTCCTCCTTATCTTTCTTTTCCTTTTTCTTTACTTTCCTTCAGCCTTCAGTTATTTAACTGTCACCTTTTTGTTTGCTTCCAATTCCCTCTTCTTTTTCTCCTGTTAGAAATATCTCTCCTTCTTTAATTAATCTCTCTTTTCACCATTCCTCTAAGTTTCTTATCAGCCACATGTACTCAAGGAGAAAAAAAGGCTCCAGCATCTAAGGGCAACTTTTCTGTTCATAGTTCTTTTTAGATACTGAATTACTTGATATTAAAATGTTTGCAATTAAACACTTTGTTGTGTGAAGTAAGGTTTCTTGGAAGAAAAACAACTACCTGAAAGGAAAAAAAGAAAAAGTACTTTGACAGTGGCCTCAAGGTTAGGAAAAGCTGTGTTAAACCTTTCTGGTTACACTTTGACACCAAAGATCACTGAATGGTTTTGACTTGCTGTTCTATTTAAAGCTTCCAAAGAAGCCTCTGGTGCAAGATTATAATATTAATAGGCAAACACACACATTTAAATTATTTGGTACATGCCAGGGTTAAACACTGTAATAAAAGAGCAAATTGGAACATCAAAGACCACTCTGTATCTGTTCAACAAGAAGAAATGTTTTACTCCATTCTGTAAGATAAGGAACTAACTCGCTTCTTTGAAAGATCACCAATTTTTAGCAATATACCTTTCGATGGGCACACAGGTACCTGGGCAGTGTCACCTGAGACTTTCTAATCTCTTTCAGTACTGGTTTGATCCTTTTCTTTTTATATGAGGCAGCAACATTACTGTTAAAT
>VZRN01005622.1:5044118-5095243 GCA_013397935.1 Dasyornis broadbenti | reverse complement strand
TTTTTTTTTTTTTTAAGGATCCATACAGGTAAAACCACATATCAGATTATTTTTCCTTCTTACCAGAACTATTAGAAAGATATATTTATTTGTTAGCCAAATATAAACCATAGAACAACTTGAGATATTTAACCCCAATGCATACTTCAACTTGTCTAAATTGCAATGAGCCTGAGAAAACCTGGAAAGAAACAGCTAAATTTTGCTTTAGAACAAAAGCAGGACCATGTTCTTTATCCCTGCAAGAAAGGTAAAAATTATGAGTACCAAATACCATAATAAATTCACAGCCTATCAACCAATCAATGAACAGCAGTACAACACATTTAGCAAAAAAAAAAAAAATTGAACAGTTTCCATATATTCCCTCTACCTAGAAAACACAGGACTGTGACTCACTGAGAAATGACTGATATGTTGCTAACAGGTTTTAGCACCACAACAGAAGATTGCTGAAGCTTTTAACAGAGGAAAGTAGCTCTTTATGTGCCCACACACATACCTATGTATGTATATATACATAATGTATATATATATTATATAAATCGATGTATTTCAACTCGCAAAGAATCAGCAAGAACAGGTATCATTCCTCTTTACTAGTGATATCTTAGTGGCACTCCTAGTAAAAATCGTAGCTAAACAAAGGCTATGATATTTGATATTTCTAGTGCCAGCTACAGTAAATAAGCTAATTATAGTGATCCTAAGCTCTTTGCCTGAAATGCAAAATGAATTGAACAATACCAAGTATAGTTCTAATGCCTTGTAAAAATCTTAAAATGTCATTGTTCTTTTTCTATCAGAAATATGAAAGACACATATCCGCTGCAGCTATTCACTCTGGGACAACTTTCAATTCTGACCTTTACATACGACATCCAAGACCTGACAAAAAAATTACAATTTTATTGTCTATAAAATGAAAAAAAAAAAAAAAATTCACAGATTAAGAAATTTTAATTGAGCTTTCTTAAAAAAGACAATTACACATAGTACAGCAAAGAAATGTACAAAGTTATAAATGTCAGAAAATATGCTTGTACAGTTTTCAGTGTAAACATGATATGCAGTATATAGCAGTAAATAATAACCAGGGTATTGCTCTATAATGCAGTTGTCTGAGAAATAGTAAGACAGTCTCAATACATTTCCATTTTGGTATCAAACAATGAGATTTTTATGTATAATTTCCAATGATCATAGGCATGTAAATCATAAAGTACAGGCATTCAAACAATAATTGTTGGATTTCTTAACCATGAAGTGAATACAAAAAAGTAACAACCTGTCAGAAGACATCATTGCATAAGCAATTAAGCAGTGTTATTGTTTACATATTTAAATATTTTAATATTGCCTCCAAGTTGTGCGCTGTTCCCCCCGTCCCCCCCCCCCCGATGCTGTTATAATGAAAACTGCAGATTCATATGGGAATAAATTCCCTTATTTTCCTTCTGTATTATTTTTTATTGTAGTTCTTTTTGTCAGAAATTATCATTTCTCTCCATTCTCCTGACTTCTCTCGTTTGAGCTGCAATGGAGCAGAACCAGGATACAGATTTCCCAGTTCCAAGATCCTCTGTGGAAAAGTAAAGAACAAAACTTCATCCAATGAGGTGTGAGCTCAGATAAAGCAAATGCCAGCCATAGAAATAAAAGTTTTGTTGTGGTCCTTGCTGGCCCTTCAGAAGAATGGCTAAAATTGGATCATGACAGCTTTTCTGTACAACTCCTTATGCCTCTTTATGCACCATCATCTTTTTTTGGAGAGGCATCACAGAGAACCTAAAGAACTGCAAAATGGTTCTATCTTCTAAAAGACCTCTTGGAGGAGAAATATTTTGAAATCTCTCTATATTGTAAATATAAAATACTTTCAAAACATTGATAAACTGCTGCATCTGAATGCTTTAGTGAAAATTTGTTAAGAGATGCAGAAATCAGCCATGTTCCCTTTCATTTAATGTCATACTTTTTGGTTATGATTATGGAATTTAAGTGTAACCCAATTAAATAGAAACATATATTACAGAATCAAAAGCCTTTTCAGATTATTTTTTCGTTAGAATTTTATCTATGATGTGCAAAAATGAACCAGCAAGAGAACGTCTTCAAGTGCTATGTCAACTGACAGGTGAATATACAGCATTAATAGCAATCAACCAGTAATCCATCAACTATGATTACACATTTTTTTTTCTCAGAAATGAACTCTTTACTATTCATAGCACCCAACTCTGCATAGAGAAATTTTTTGATATCATGGATAGCAAAGCCAAAGAGTATACAATTAATGGAATTCCTGTAAAGTCTCTCTTCTTGTTCTTAGTGAGATTGCTGCTAATATTTAAATAAAAGAATTTAAATAAAAGAAACACTAAATACTAATCTAAACATCTTCTCTTAATTTCAAGGAGAGCTGATTCAGATCCATAACTTTTAACATGTTTAAGAACTGATCTCTCTAAGTAGTTAAGTAACACCATATCAAGGTAGTAGAACAACTAATTTACAACGTATTTTTCTTTAACCAAATATTAGCAATGTCCTAATGTGTTGGTTTGAAAGCACCCTGTCCTGAGAGAAGAAAGCAAGTAATTTGAATCAATAAGGTCTAATGGCTAATACAGGTGACATTATATGAACTATTGTAGTTACAAAACAATTTCCAAACATGTGGTGCTCTTAAACTCCTGAATATTTCCATAATTTACTCATTGTGGCTAAATGCCATCCCAAAATTACTAACTTTATTAATGTTTTTGTGAAACTTTGTATCTCCATCTATTTCAATTATTCATAGGAAAAAAAACCAGACTGAATACTCAGAATCAGGAACTTTCAAACACCTGAAAATCAATTAATCAAAACTGAATATACAGTATTTTTACTCTAGGATCTGACTTTTTTTTTGTAAAAGACATACAGATATTCATTTAAAAAGGCCTTTTTACTGAGCCAGAAACATACTGTGGAAAAATTTCAATCAACGCATTTCAGTTGTGCCTCAGTTTCCATGACCATTAAATTAAAAGGCTCTTTTAGTTATAATTAGTTCATATCTCCAAATGTTTGTGAGCTGTAGTTTGCTATTTTTGTGTATCACTTATGCACACATTCATGGCCCGCTGCTTTGGGCAGTGTGTGCTTTAGGTGTAAAGTAGCTGTGAGGGAACAAGGAAATTTTCAGTTCCACTCAGTCCAGCACCTCTTTCCTTAATGCTACTGATATGGGAATGGATTTCTTAATATATCATGCATTAGGGAAAAAAAAAAAAAATTGCTTAAAGTGCAGATCAGTTTCCAGATAACAGGACTGACAGGATAATAGCCATTCCAAGGATAGCAACAGCCACCCCTCCAAGATTGGGTTATTTTAGGGACTTCCATCACATGTGTTCTACAAGCAACCGCATCACGTTTAGCTGAATTAAACAGAAAACCTTCATTCCATTTGCAATATTATTTCTCTTTCTTTTGTAATCTAAGTGTTTCTAAAAATAAACCCCAAAACAAAACCACAGCAAAAATTTACATTCATATATAGGCATAATGATAATATTATGCTGCCCATCATGGGCAATCTTGTTTATAAATAGCTGGACAGGAATAAAGAATAATGTCAGCAAGAACTGAGTTGCCCTTTAAATGGAAATAATCAGCTGGTTATTTCAGTCAAGCAGCTGTGTATGCAGTAGGAAGTCTCACTCCCAAATATTATGATGACTCATCTACTTTCATTTTCTAATAGTAAATGCTCCTTTCTCTTTATAAGTGCAGCATTGATAAACCCTTCACAAGCTGCAATGCTCCCTTACACCCCCTTACCTAAATCTGTAGATTTTAAACTGCTGTTACCTATTTATATCTGTTAAATTATCTATTACAAACATTGGGGTTACAAGGTTCTTTCACACAAACTGCAGACCTGAGATTTGCTGCCTTTATCAAAGCTAACATCTGAAATATAATGCAAAATGCTAAGACTATAAATAGAATAAGTACAGCCTGGACATCTCCCAAGTCCCTGGAAAGAGAGGAGTTAATTAGCACAGGCAGTTCGGAGAGCTTGCAGGGAGGCACAGGACTGTACTGCAGCTGTGTGGAGCGCACCAAAGGTGTGGCCCGTGCTTTCCCATGCATATTTAAATACTCAAATTATATGGCCTTAAGGTTGCTGTTAAAGAACAGCCTCACAGAGAGGAAGAATTACACAGCAAAATGAGGCCTAACACATTTCTTCAAACAGAGAGCTGAGAAGAAGAGAAGGAAAAGCCCGGGTTACTCACGATTCTTTTCACCTCTCCACCTTGACCCTGCTTTTATCCTAGGCGCGACGTCCACGGCAGCAGTTATGTCTATTAGCCCAAGCAGCAGCAGCAGTGAGAGCACAGCCATGCCAGGTAACAAAAAAAAATAAGTCATCTCTACCTGGAGTACTGCTAGAGATGAATTAGAGAAGATTTTCCTTAGTAATGAACAATTGGAGCTAATAGCACTTACTCAGCAAAGGCAGAGGGAGATATAAAATACTATTCCTACTAGAAATGTTTATTAAAAATTTCCATTGCATCGCACATTTCCTTTTTCCAGGGAATGCAAAACCAGAAGAGTTGTAAAAGCTTCCCCTAAGTAGGAGCCTCTGGCACTCAGATGCAGGAGGAGAGGCAGTGGCAGCTTTCTGTGGTCCCTCAGAAGCGACCGGCTCCTCACCTGCCTCTGCCACCTCTCAGCCTTTCACAGTGTTTATCAACATTCCCCACAGCATCCTAGCAGAGGACACAGCCAGGCTGAAAAAGGAGATTTTTCTCCCTTGCTTCCATATTTCACTGCAGTTTCACAGAGCTGATGACACGGAACATTTTAATGTTGACACTCAAATCTCTTTACGTTTATCAATGGGCACAAAAACAGTTTGTCAAGCTTCTCCCCCTTACCCACAGAGGGGGGCAAGGGCAAAAAATAACATATCTGAGATGAAAAATATTTGCTTAAAAAAGAAACTTTTTTTTAAGCTGTTCAGTAACTCTGTCTCTTATTCAGCATAACTATCTTCTATTTCTAGGGAAAATAACACAAACAATACCACCTCCCACACAGGTTTCTGTCAGTAGATGCTGCATAAATGGAGCAGTTCATCGGCAGTAAGAGAAGCTCTGAGAAATTGTGTACAGAATCTGTGTTACCTAACAAACCTTCCCCCTGCAGCCCAGCCAGCCTCAGGGCACCCAGCACCCAATGCAAGCAGATTCCAGTGCTTGCAGCAGCGCTGCTGGAAGAGATTTAACCCTGGATCTGTCAGTGCCAGGGAGCCAGACCATGAACTTCCCTGTGGCCATCGAAGCAGTTTCAAGGAAAAGCTGGAACACAAATTATCTGCTAGCCCTTTCAACACAATTATGAAATCATTCCACACGAGTCGTGAAGACCCAGAAAATCTTCATCTTGAGAGCTGAAAACCACTATAATAAAACAAGAGGGCTTTTTGTTCGTGGTGACAGAGGGCTTTAGTCTGCACAGAGTCTACATTTATATCCAATAAAAGGAACTGCTAAGTATCTAGTTCTTTAGCACCATAAGGCTCAGCCTCAGGAATAGTTGAAATTGTTACATTTACAGCAGTAAACTTATTTTGTTAGTAGAACAGCAGTGAAATAGCATTCTCCAAGCTGATCTTCTGCCTCACACATTGCATGTTGTCTGCTGTGTATGGATATAACTGAGCTGCAGAATTAAGGGGATTTTTTGAATAAAGGACTGGAATAAATTTCTAGATACAATTTCAATTACCAAGAAAGGAGAGACATAGTAAGTTATTTCCATCTTAATAATGCATCTATTAATTTATAAAGTCCACAACCACTCTTCTTCATGAAATTCAAGCTCAAAATGACTAGTGCAATTGAAATACTGCACAACAACCAATTAAGGGGTGACCAGCTGAAGTTCGTTCCTGGACATTCTCATGCCAGTGACAGGAACTTTCCAAAAGAGGGCAGGAAGAATTTTCTCACCTAGAGCTGACAGACCTCAGATGAACACAAGAAAGTTTCAATGGCTATTAAAATTGTTATCCACAAACCCTTTAAAAGGGTTGCTCTTCTTCTTTGGACCAGTTGGAGAAATTAGGAGGAGAGATGTGCTCTTTTTTCAACTTGGGCAAATTTCATTCAGTACAAAAAGCAAAGTATTTATGCCATAGGATATAAAGAACCTGTGATCTGCCAAATCTCCTATATGTTACACATTACAAGCAGACATCTGTTCTGCTCTGACCTCAGCAGCCCCTGGTGGCTGTTCCCCCTAGAGAGATGACCAGGAGAGGGTGGTTTCCACATATAGTCCCAGTGTCTGGGCAGGGAGAGAGCCACCACGTCCTTGTCTCAGTGGAATTCCCTGACGAGAAGCTTTGGTTTCTTTGTGATCCTTTTATTTGAAAGGAGTCACATCTAAGGGCTGAAGAACAATTGAACATCACTCCTACAGATGCGGTTGGGCCTTTGCCCCACAGCAAAAATAACTCCTATGGTAACATACAGCATGAAAATAAATGGTTGGGGGGTTCAGATTGTCTTTTTTAAAAACTCTAACTGCACATTTTTCACCACCTGAACTCATGCCAGTTCAGTGAATAGTCACTCTCTAAAGATGACTCATCATGTTGCTGGTTATGTAAGACACCTGAATATACCAAATTTTTCACTGCACCAAAATACAGCAAAGGAAAAAAAACCCTCAGTTAATATAAGGCAGCCCTTTAGGAGCACATGAGCTCCTAATGAGTAATGCAGAATGGTGTAGTTTACTGTGAATGCAGAAAAATTGACTTTTCAAAGGACAGCTGCAGTTTTGAGCACCGAAACCAAAGAGCTTTGCAATCTCACAGTTGACGGTGAAGTGTTTGAAGGACAGAAGATAAAGATTTTCAAAGAAGAAAAAAGCCAAAGCAAAGTAAGAAATTCCAGAATTAAAAAACCCAATTAACCTGAGCTAAAAATTTGAGCTGTCTCATACAAGAATCCCCCCTGCCTCGTAGTTAATACTTGTTATCTTTTATCTGGTCCCAGACCCAAACTTCATTGAGCCTTTTGCTATGCAAAAGTAAACTGGTGCATCAAATCGGTATTTCAGCAGATGTTGGCTGAGCTCTCAAGCCCCACCGTTGTTTTGTCTAACAGGGAATCCTACACAAAGTTAATGGCAAGTTTCAGAACTGCAGGCCAGATGGCTTTTTATCTCACAGGATTAATGGAACGGTACATTTATTGACGCAAACCCGAGCATAGACACTTTTGCACAGGTTACACCCATTTATCCTGTCACAGCAGAAGGAGCTGTTGCCTTCAAAAAAATCACCCCATATCCTGAGGAGTGTGAAGAGATGCCCAAAGCAGTGTCTCACGAGTGACCATTTTCATTCACACAAAGAAATGCAATCAGACAGGGAAAACTCATCACCAAAAAAGTTTTTATATCACTCTGTCTGACAGAGTGCCTCATGCACAGTGGTGTTGGTTAGCAGGGTAGTGGGCAATTACTGCCATCAAAGCCATGCCAGTCCACTGCCTTCCCCACTGCAGTAACAGCAAGTAAAACCAAACCAATTAAGCAGGCAGAGGTGTGAAGCCAAATAAAAGGTGGCCTGCTCCTATGTGATTCAGTATTTTATAGCTCATTTAACTAGTTTCAGTTTCTGCTGTAGAATTTCTGCTCATGTGAGCTCCTCAGCTATTTGAAAGCTTACCCAAAAGCCATATAATTAATTCTGGCGTTAGCCATGTGGACAAATTCTTCGGAGATGCAGTGGACCACTTGAAGATATTACACCAAGACTGGATGCCCTCCTGACTTATATGTTACAGTTCGGTCAGAAGGAGTTGAAGATAAAAGTACATAATGAATTTACAGTCTGTGTTACACTAGTTCTATCCAGCTTTAACACACATCTTTTTCTCAGATCTTCAGACATATGTAATTCCTTTTCTCCTCAGCTTTCATTATGTCCCAGCCTTTTAATTTCTGGTTTAGTGTGCCATAGATAGAAGATACTCACAATTTACTGCACAGATCTTTCCTTGGATCAAGAAGGTTCCACAGGGCTTTTTATCCATTATAGGCAGAACTTCTTTTTCTAAAGTTCTCTCTCCCTGCATTAGAGACTTCACCTTATTTTAACTGGTAACAGAGCTCTCTACAGCATCTTGGCAAGGGCTTCCAGGGAGGGTTTGAAACAACTTTCTTCCGCATACATTCACAAACACATGATGAAAGCTACAACCTCTCCCACTGGAAGCCTGCAAAGTCGTTCCTCTGGTGCACAGAGGTCCTTCTCCACTCCTCAAAGCCAAAGCCACTTCTTTACATAAGGATGTCTGTGACACGTCTGAAGAACTCACCACTGACTGTGCTGGAAATCGATGACCTGAGGAAGGCTTTTATACCACAGAAGTCAGGTGCTGCTTTAGTGCTAAGGAGGATGGACTGACAAGGAAGAGCCTGGCTGGGCACCATCCCAGAGGCTCGGGAGTCATCCTCTACTCAAAGTCATGCACGGGCTGGCTCAGCCTGGGAGTAAGGGCAGCTCTTGCTCCCTCCCTTTCTTACCGTGGAGGGTAATGAGCTGCCCTTTCGAGTCTTTGATTTTAAGGCATCTTTATCAAATTTGCAAAGCAAAGCAGTTCTCTATTTCTGCAGTATGAGCTCTGCTTAAACAGCTGCCACACACAGTTCATACACTGCCTTTGATGCACTTCTGCAACAGTCTCCCCTTTTAAATGAAATTCTAAATCTCGTGGCTATCAGGGACTCTCTGTGAGGCAGCCACACAGAGACTTTGGGGCATGACAGGACAACAGTTACAGAATTCATTAAAGCTAAACATTACCCAAGTTTACAAGCCTTATAACTCTAAAAACTCCGGGGAGATCAACTCAGATGTAGCAATGTTTGCCATGAAAACATTGTAATGCTGTGAAGCGAAGGGCACACACACATAATGCACTACAGCGGGTGTGGAACAGACCCACACACCATTTTACCCCTGCAGTGTTGGGGAAACACTCAGGCTCCCAGATCAGCTTGGCAGGGCTTTTTCTTTTTGTTTTTATTGTAATACAGATCTAATTAATACATCAGCTGAACAAAGATCCTGAGACTGACTGGGTTTTTTCATCATTCAAATGAATAAAATTGGAAAAACCTGCCCAATTCACCATTCTAACATACCTGTTATTTATTTCTCTATTTACTTATAGAACACCAACAGTGCACTCAGCATTGTACAATCATATAAATTAACATTACCTCTCCCCTAAAGACTTCATGGTCCAGCATGACTGGGTCTTAAAAGCCATCGCTTCTCCGAGGGCATATGTTTGTTTCTAGATTCCCTCACATTAAAGCCTTTAAATTCTCAACCATAACATTATACATTTTGCTAGCACCTTTTATGTTTTTGGTGGTAGAGGAAAACAAACGCTCTTCATGCAAAGATACACGCAAATCTTTATGTATAAGTACAGCACCTATGCATACACCTTTCTGCTAATAAAAAACAGGAACAGAGTTGGATTTGCACAATTAAGAAGCAGTTCTGCTATTTAGATAAAGTTACATTTAAGTAAACGGGTCTGGGTCAACTAGCCTTACATTTATACTCATTAATTATATACAGTTAACAAGAAATAAGATTCCTCTTGATGAAAATTGGAAAAGAGATGGTCTGGTTTTTGAGGGAAAAATATGTTTTTCTTAACCACATACCTTATCAATTTGCCATCTATTCTCATGCCCTCAAGGCAACATAGATTTTGATTTTGATTTTTTTCAGAGACTTCAATTTTCCTGGATTTATTTTTCCCATGTGACTGTAGAAGAGTAGGTATTAGACAAAGCCTGGAAAGCTAAGTCAGCAACTAGTATGACTTTTACAAGAAATTCCCCATTACAGGCCTAGCTAGTATGAGAAAAGCAAAAATTAAGACTTTATTTTTTTCTTATTTCATAGCATTTTTTTTCTTTGTAAAAGATGCTTTAAGTACATTAGAAAGTCAATTTTTAAAAAAGAAAAGTGATCTAGAACATGAAAGAAGAAAGGGATAATAAAGTAAAATAGCAAAAGGCTAAGGACCAGAAAAGCAGGGCACTCCAACCGCAGCTGACCCAGGGTATCTGAGTGATGCTGATGCTACCACAGGCTAGCAAATCAAGTTCCTTCATGCAGCACCTCCTCCTACAGCCACAAATTGCTTCTGCACAATAGAAAACTAATTCTTCTTCAAAAGCAGAAAGTACCAGCAGACTCTGGATCCCAATACACCATTAGTGGGGAAAGCACAGCTTTTGTGAAAGCTTCACATCTCAATATGCCTTCTTAGCTCTGGCACTAAATCAGCAAAACCCAAGTGCATCTCAAGGGTTCTTAGGACCCTCAACCACGGCACTTCAGGCTTTTAAAGACACTCTGCCTCTTACTGCTGTGATCCCACACCAGCAGCCAGAGTGTGCCTTCTTCTAATGATTATTTAGCATTTTGATGTGTGACTGCACAACTAACAGTTCTTCACAGTTCTGTGTGAGCTGATATTTCAACACAGCCAGTGTTTTATGTCAGCGTAAATGAGAAGCTGTATGAGGCTACCGCAAGAACGCTTCCCAGATCATGTTGATAGTAAAATTTTATAAGATAATGTTGGCGCTTTTAACATCAAGCTTATGGATTAAATATGTCCCAAACACATTTAATGTATTCAAGTCATTTATCATTATCTGTTCTAACAAACTGGCAATATTTATCCTATTAATTCAGGCAAATGTAGGACTGTTTACTGAGTGGTGCAGAATTGTAAGGATATGTTCAGACAAAAATAAACACGAGAAAACTAAAGTGAATATTGTTTAATATAAAAATATGCCTTCCTACTCAGCTCTCAAAATAAACTGCTAAACCGTCGTCGGCCTTCTGCTTTTCAAAAAAGTGATTGTTAGGCTAATCTGTCAGGCCTGATTTGCATTTCTATATTTACTTTTTCTCACACATTTAAAATATAATCTTAGTGGGTTTCAAGCAAACATTCAGAGAAGACCTAGACATTCAATGATTGCAAGATCAAATACACAGCTCATTGTTTCTTTTCTTCTTATTTATGCTTTTAAAATGTCTTTCTTTTTTGCTAGTGGCTCTTTACTGAAATCTTCTTTTCCTTTCCACTGAGCCCTGACTTCTCTATACTCCATCTCAGTGTAGTACTCCGTTTTTTCCCAGTGTGTCATTTTTCCAGCCTATCATTCCTCATCTCCTTCTTCTGTACCTCCAGTTAACCAAGCCCTGCTCAGCAGTGAGGTACTGCCTGGAAGAGGTGCAAAGGAAAAGGTAGCTGAGCTGAGAACTGTGCCAACATGAGTTAATAACCGATGGTGAGAAACCCAGGCGTGTGTGGCATTATCTCAGAAGGTGATTTTGAGTAGATAACATGAGATAAACATGTATTTTTTTACACTGGCCCTGTGCTACAGTTCAGCTCAAAAAACTAGAAGCTGATGTCAGCCTACCAAGTACATAAAACTCCGTGAAATTTATCCCAGGAGATGGAGATATTCCTGGTATTCACCCTGTTCATTTAAGAAAAATTGCTTTCTACACATACTTACTGTACAGGGCATGGTGTTGGAATACAAAATCAGCTAATTTTTCCTAGGGTGGGTGGCATCAAAAGCATGGGAAACGATGTTGGCAGATGGGCAGAGAAGAGGAACTATGACAAAATGCCTAAAAGCAGGTATGAGAGTCTGGTTACACTTTTTCTGCTCCTGCCAACCCAAATTGCAATGCAGTGAAGGCTTTACAATGTCTTCAGCCAAGCATGTGAGGGCATTTCCTCTGCAGTGCTTCAATACTGATCTTCAGGGCTAGAATCAAGGTCAATGTCTCACAGCCTCATAAGAAAAGATTTCAGTTGAAGGGCAACATTATCAGGCCGTTGCATTGGTGTTAATGAATTGGGTGTTTTTATAAACTTTTTCAGTTTTCAGTTTTGTCAGGGAAAACTTAATTCTCCAGTGTTGAATCTTGTTATTAGGAGAATGAGTAACTTGTAATAATTTTAGCAATGACATGGCTCCTGTCCCAAATGGTGCAAATAATTCACTGACCGTACTGGATCTATAGCAAAATGTGAGCATCTGGTCTCCTCTGCTTTCATCAACATTTTCAAAGCCTACTTGAGAAAGATGGATGCTCTTTCCTATTAAGAGAACAATGGGAACTGGGTTTCTCTGTATCCAGAGAGAAGGCAGTAATATAATTTTCAGCAGTCAATGGAAGTTAGTGGTCTGACTTCTATTTGTGCCTTTGAAAGTCTCCCCAGTGAGATTCTTTAGAGCTACGGGGTAATCTCCTAAATTGGAACAGAATCAATAAGCTAAATGAAAACATTTACCTCAAACTCTAATTTAAGCCCTGAGCTGATGGAATGAAAAATGTTGTATCTTCAATAGATGTAGAGAAATAAAAGTGTCACCATTAGCTGATATGTCATAAAGAGCATGGGGCTAAAATTACCATCTAAAACCTCATGCAAACTCTACATTCAAGTGAAATAAAACACAAACACATTTAATATGTTTTCCTATGTGTTGGGATCCAGCAATAGTAGGAACATAGGCCACTGTGCCTGACTTTTGCTTGTATTTAAAACTAAAAAATACTTTCTTAGCTGGTTCAGGGCAGCATTTCCCTTTGTGTTTCATGTTGTCCTACTGTACACAGATGTGCTAATGAAAATCAGCCCAAAAAACAAAAGTATGTGTTTTTAATCAGTTCCACACTTTCTAAACTAGAAAATCATCATCACAATATATTGGTGTTTAGAACAATATCATAATAACTAAGACACAGGAAAATAAACATTTCTAAGTATATGAGCTACTTGAAATTAATAACCTCAGCAATAAAATCAATACTTTCCTCATAGTCCTTAGTAATTGCTTCCAATATTGAATTTTTTTTCTTTTTTTTTTTCTTTCTGTAAGGCACCGTAAGGCTTGCTTAGCATTTGGGTTGCTGATATAGTTTTTATCTATCATAAAGAGAAACATTTTTCTGAGAAATCATTGAAAATGCACATGTGAAATAAGGAACAACTGGAAACAGCCAAGTGACCATTTTAAAGATTAAAAAATAAAAATTTGGAAACATCTAATCCTCAATAATTTTCCTTCAAAAACCTGAAATACCCATAAAATGCAAATGTGCCTTTCAATTACTGGTAGAAGTTGTTGTGGGAATAAAAAAGTTGTACAATTAAGTGTAAGATGTGGTTTTCACAAAAACTGTGACTGTAATAACAAATTCTCCTCTCTAGTATCAGGATTAAACATAGTAAGTTATGTTACAGAAAAGATGAATTTCTGAGAGGCAGAGCTACGTAGCAGATGGACATATTATGTAAAACACAAAAATAAGTAATAATAAGCAAAACAAAATGATAAGAACCTCAACTTTATTAATGACAGATAAGAGAGTGATTATCTTACTTTCTCATTGGATTGGAATGATGATTATCACCTTTCAGACTTATCAGTATAAAACCCTGTTTATTCAAATGAATACAACCCGAACACTTTAAAATGGTTTCAGTGACTTCAGGTGTTGCTTCCCACAGAGAATCTATTTTTTCTCTAATTAGTAAGTCTAGTCTATTCCTCTTCTCTTCCTTTTTTCTTTGTCCTGATTTTTTTGTTTTCCCTGTTAGCTGAGTTAACACATTCCCTTCCTACATGGGGACCAGTTGTCTGATCCATTTCACAGATCTCTGCTCTGTTGACAGCTACTCTAGGTGCTTTCAGAGCTATTTTAAAGATGAAAGCTGTTAACATGACTTTCTCAAACATGCCAGCTAAGACAATAGTTTCACATTTATAACAGCCTGTAAAAAAAATCTTTTTTTTTTTTTTTTTTTTTTTTTTTAAACTGTTTTAAAAGAATTTTAATCAGATTTTTAAAATATTAGCAGTCACAAAAGTATTGATAGCTTTTCAGGTAAAAGACCAATTTTGAAGTATAAAAATTACATTGCTATTAAAGATTAGCATAAAATCAAAGTATATTTGCCTGTGTTATGGTATAACATGGAAGGTTCTTGCAAAGAGTAAAAATTAACCTCTGAAACGTACTGTAGTGCATTTCCAGTACAGTGAACAGGGAATCTGTAATCAGTGAAAAATGAAGCCTGTAAGGTCTGCAGGACGACAGCCTGCCCGTTCCTCCCAAAGCAGGTACTCCTGTCTGCTCAAACTGCAGGCTTGCAATTAGTAAAAATAAAGACCCAAAGTGCCACGAAGGAGGTGAGGGAGTGCAAAGGGTGAGTGGCAGTCCTTGGGAAGAGCATGCACCTGTGCAGGCTCCAGGCTGACACACTGGCAGGGGATGGAAGGTCCAACTGGAAACAGCCTGAGTATGATTTTTTGTGGGGCCCTTGAAGCAGGTGAAAGCATTCCTGGCTGACACCCACTCCTCATTTCTTTTTCTCCGCTGTGGATTGCTGCAATTTTTCTCAAAATGTCTAATACAAGCCCACAGGGCTGCCTCAAATGTTTTTGGGTTATTTTTTTTTTTTTTCCCAGATTTTATATACACTCAATGTTCATTGCATAAATGAATCTTAGCCTTGTTGTACTGGGATACCTTTAACATTCCCACTGGTTTTGGGTGAACCACTGCCTCTAAAAGTGTTTTTTTCCCCCCACTGTATTCCAGGACCTATAGCTTTTGCTATGCAATAGGACTTCATGAATTTGAGTTTTTTAAAAAAAAAATCAATCAAAGAGAAGCCACAGTCAACTCTGATGTAAACAAATTCCACAGAAATTAAAAGCATTTGGTTCACAAACCTCAGGGCAGGTTTCAATCCCACATCACTATGACATCTGGAAAGAAGGAAAGAGGGGACGGAAAACCCTGTAAGAACAGCATAGAGCTCTTCCCTTTGCTCGTCTTTCTTTCCACTTCCTCATCTTTTTCCTCATTTTCTCCTTCTCCTCTCCATCCTCTACACATCTTCATGCAGCACACATGTAAATGGACAGCTTGGGCAAGTCATGCGGCAGAGCTTCAGATATGCCAGTTCAGTTTGTCTAAATAATTTATTCATTGGTTTATCAGACTACACATTTGGAGGATTTTTTTTACAGAAAGATTTGTCCTCAATTGAATTAACAAACCCATTCTCTTCACTCTATCTTTTTAGGGATTGTTTAACAATTTAGTCTTTTCCTCTCTTTGGAGCAGTTCAGGTCTTTTTCTTGGAACGTATGTACCTCCTTATATATCAATATATGCAATAAATACTAGGGGTTTTTTTTTTACTAATTGTTTATAGCCAGGAAGTAGATGGAGAACAAAATGAAACAAATGCCTAACATCTTGTTTTGTAAGGTGATACCTTCTCCTCTAACTAGCTGCTCCACTCTGTGGCAGGCATTGCATGGCCACCTGTGGATCCATTACCAGTTATCTGTAATTTAGCCTATTAGCCCTAACACCACATGACATAATTCTCTGCTTACAACATGTGCTGGCAGCTTCACTCTGTGAGGTCCATTTACTGAATCTAAAGTGCCAGCCCATGGCAAAACTGGGCAGTGTATACACAGAAATCCCCAGAGTAACCTGATATTTGTAACCCACATTGCTGCTTGATTTGTTTTGAATTAGGTATATTTTAAATTCATGGTTCTACTGTGCTCATTGTGCAGTACAAGGCAATGCAGACCAGAAATTAGGAACTGAAACTTGGCTAACACACAGTTTAGAAAGTGGCATAAAAGAAAACCCCAAACAAACAAAGCACCCAGCTGAAGCAGGAAGATGGAACTCAATATTTCTGGAACTCAACAGGAGTTATAACCAAAGTACTTAACAGAGCAATGAAACAATCTAATAAATTTACAGATACCAGGAGATATCTGAACTTTATTTTGTGACTAACTTCAGCTCATCATATTGGCTTTTAAAAGTAAACCCCAAAGAAAGTTTGGAAAAAATATCAGTTTTAAAAACTGATTTTTAAAACAGTTTTTTATGCTTTGTTTAATTTAGACTGTAGATGTCATTGTATCAACTGTTGCTAACACCTATACTAGTAATTATAAATGGCACCAATACAGCCAGATTAATTTTAAACAACAGAATTTTAACAGGAAGAAGTAACAATTTTCATTTGTATTGGATTTTAAATAATTAAGCAAATCTAAGAACGTTTGGGTCCAAAGTATGCAGCCAGTTTAAATGAAGGCTATGACAGGTGAATGTAGACATTATGAAGATTATTACTCATACCTAAAATGAAGTCGGATTTTTTCAGGCTACAATATAGAAATGTGAAAAGCTTAGGGCATACTTTCTAAATCCTTTGCTATCAAATGCTGCCTTGGCTCTGGTACTTCAAATTCCAAAGGTAAGGATTCAGCAGACCTATAAATACTCCTTTGGTGTACAGGGACGTTTTTCAGTTCAGCAACACAGAAGAATTGATTAATTAGTATTTGCAAAAGTATTAAGGCCTCTGGATAAAATTTGTGCTAGGATAGAAGAACGTGCTTTTGAACTTGAACCACCATACATTGACGAATAGATACTTGGCCTTGTATTGACTTGTGAAGTTCTGCATCAGCATTTTACAATTGCAGCACATATTTCATTTTCATTGGCAAACCACAACTCATTAGAAGTCTAATTTATACATAGCCAAGTGGTATGACTTGTCAAATAGGAACATATGAACTTGGAAATAGCCAACATTTTCCAGTAATTTCAGAATTTTTCAGCCTTCTTGAAAGGGAGAGTTAATGGTTTTAAGATTTTCTAGAGCACATCTGAGTAGTTTGAGGAGCCAAATCTTTTATTATGTGTTTCAGTGCCAGCACAAGGTTCCTTCAAAACCATCCTCCCCTTTTTCACTCTTGAAATAGTACTCCATGCAAGACTTCTGGTTCTGGCAGCAGAACATCCATATTTTCTTTTATTCTTGTTTGAATCTTAAGAATTTCTCCAACTCCTCATAAAAAAAGATCATGAGAACATGATATTCTCTCAAGCACACAGAAGAGAATGGTAGACAGGAAAATCATAAGGCAGAATTAGAAAATAAAATGGGAAGAAGGATTAATGAAGAATGAAGAGAGTTGCAATACACTAAATCAAAATCAAAAAGGAAAAAAAAACAGTAGAAAAAGAACTTGTTTTTGGTCAGATTTTTGTCAGGANTATATATATATGTATATATATATAATGTGAGGTTTGAGAGCCAAGAAACCCAAAATATAGAGATCAGTCACAGTGTGCTCACCACTCCTGCTTGATCATCCTTTTTTAATTTACAGAGGTTTAAAACTTTAAAGCTGCAATAATTTTCTTTTCTCTTTACAATTGAAATACCTGAATTGAAATATCTGCTCAAAACGTCGTATTTTAGTCCATTTAATTTGACTAAAATCCACAAGCAAAAATGTATTGTTTAGTACTCTTTTTATAGGAATTCTTTTAAATAAAATTCTGCTAGATATTCTGTACCAAAAACTTGTTTCTGAAACAGTCTACATGGCTATAACAGTCGATAATTAACCCAAATATAAAACTGAAGTAATTTACAAGAGTCTATATAATGGTTGCAGTTTTGTTTACTAAGAAGTTTGCAAAAGCAATATTATTCACTCAACCATAACATAAGTGCTTTGTCATGGCTCTTGGCAGATAAAGCAGAATGCACAGGTATGTATATTCTACTCGCTAGACAGGAGCAAGACTGTATTTAATTTATTACAGCCTTTAAAATATCTCCACTGTGTATTGCACAAAATGTTAGTCCAAAAGTTTAGATGGAAGTCTAATAAAGTTTTTAATCACTGACGCTATGACCTCACTGCACATTTTGTTCTGAGAAATGTGTATATAGTTTGCTTGTTCATATGTTCTGGTTTGTTGTTTTTTGTTTTTTTGTTTTTTTTTTTTAAATGAACTCAATACCTTGAATTCATTTTTATTCCTGATTTTCCAATATTAACTTAACTATGGAATAGAATAATTACCAGTTAGGAATTATAAAACTGCAAAGCTTGAACATGTCATTATTCTCATTAGTACTAGCTTCTAATGCTCAGTATGTGTTGAACAAGCTATGTTACAGCAGCTAACAGTAATTAATAGTAGTTTATGCTCTGCTGCAATAGTAGTTTGTGCTCCAGTTTTAATTTTATTAGAATGCCATATATGCTGAATAAAAATCACATTGGACTATTCATTTCTGCTCCAGCCACAGAGTGGAGTTTGGGTCATCCACCTCCTGGAGGACAGGAACACAGCAACAAGTCTTCCATTAGCCGTGGGGGCTGCTCCCAGCCCCATAAACACAAAACCAAAACCAGATGTCAGAGATCTGCAGTGGAGATTTGAGGATATCTTGTGGCTCTCAGGCACAAAATAAAGCTCCAATGAATCTTTTTTTAAAATAAGTCAGTAGGACTTAAGTATCACAAAATGCTCGCATAGAGAATTGTAAGTTCTTTCTACCTCATGCAATCCCAAAATCTATCCAAGCATCTTAAATATGGATACTCTCCCTCATTATCTCTAAATATATGAAAATTGAAAATTATACAATAATAAAAGTTGGACTTCCAAGATAATTATCCAAAATACAATACATCAAACTTCTTATACTATGGAACCGTGTTCAAGCTATTTTTCTGTTGAATGAAATTCTGTTTAGCTTCAACTAATCTTCTCTTGCTTAAAAAATATTAGACAAACATTTTGAAAGCAGTGGATCTACAATAAAGATGGTGCTAAGCTGAGAAGTTCCACAGATATGAACTAATTA
This sequence comes from Dasyornis broadbenti, assembly GCA_013397935.1. Classification (NCBI taxonomy): domain Eukaryota; kingdom Metazoa; phylum Chordata; class Aves; order Passeriformes; family Dasyornithidae; genus Dasyornis; species Dasyornis broadbenti. The sequence goes on along the minus strand of VZRN01005622.1, from coordinate 5,076,365 downwards.
CGTAGCTGACAGTCTCAGATATATCCTTAAAGAATAGCTCACCCTTAGAGATAATTTAGCCAAGTGGATGTCAATGAAAGTTTTTCCATTGTCTCATAAAGAATTTAGTCAAAAACTTTGACACAAACAAGTGTCAGTGTCTCAAAAAGACCTTTAAATAAGATGACTAGGGAAGAAGAAAAGCATGGCTTTGCTCAGAAATTATAGGAATTCTAGAAAGTATACATGCAATTAAAATCCCAACTCATGCTGAAGCATTAATATAAAAATTATAGAATATAGTATGTCTTTCCTCAAGGAAAAAGACCATAAACCTCGTTTGACAAATTTTAGTCATGTACAAAAATGAAAATTTATTTGAAAATTTTAGTTTGTTCCAGTTTTAACATAGACTGTGAGAGAATGTAATCTCTATTCATTTTGGAAAGACTAAAAAAGGAATCTCAAGCAGTTAAAACTTGTGTGACAAAATTTATAACAATGTTTCATAACAAAGCACTTTCTAGAGTTAATTAATTTTCTGTATTCTATATGAATCATGGACACCTGCACAATTATAAAAAGAATCACTAAAAGTACTGAAGCAGTTTTCTCTTCCTTTAACTTGGGCCATCCTATAATGCTTTTTTCTCATTACTGTACATGCTAAGGAAAGAAGATGCAGTCTTCTGAATATAATTATGTCATAGTTCACTAGGATCATCCTTCTGAAATCTTCTATGTGTTCCACCTACAGTTACAGACAACTTAATATTGAAGTAATTTACAATAATGCATCTGATGTCTTTGTTTACCAAGAAAATTTTCAAGGCAATACTATTTACTTAAACATCAACCTGATTTGCTTTTTTTTTTCCTAAATAAGTTTTTTCAACAGGAACCTCATCCATGGTTCTTGTTTCTGATATCCTCCTCCTCTGACTAATTTAATACAGCAGAATATGTTACAGTCTTCCTTGTTCCTAAAGCAATTCCTAATTCTTATTTAGTGAGGTTTGCAATGAACAATATACTAAAAAACCACATTCCTGTTATAATTAGATTAAATAGTGACTTGAAGTTTAACTTCTCTTCCAGTAAGAGTTTTAAAATTTAACCCTTATCCACAAATATATTTAGGCGCAAGACTTAAGTGGACTAATTCTTACAGCAAAACTTGTAGATACATAAATAAAAACACTCCTTAACAAAATCTTTATGTATGTTCAGTAGTAAATAATTAAAAATATATCTACAGAAATAAAATGAAGGATAAGCTCACACATCTGCCACAGACAGCCCTCTGTAGATTAAAAATGGAAACTTCAGGTGGATTGTTACTGTCAGTCCTGAAAAAAAACTCTGACCTCACAAAGTGCCTACTGTACAACAACTTAATGTAAAGAAAATGAAATAAAAGTCTTGAAAATAACCCGTAGATATAATTATCCTACAGAAGAAAAATTTCTGTTTTCAACATAACTACAGAATACAGAAGATAAATTGGTAAAGACAATGGTAAACTGATAAAAGCACAATTGATAAAAGACAGATGATCTCTCTTAAATTATCACTTACAATACATTCAGGCAAGACAAATGAGGTTTTGAATTGATACATCATAGAAGTCAGGAATGTCAAAACTGTATTTTCTAAGAGTTCATTATGAAATGTAACTAGCACTGAAATTAATCTTTGTGGTCTTCGAAAATTGCATTACTACATATAGCTCAGGGATGTAATGAACTGGTTAATATCTGTCCACAGAAAAATGCCTTTTTGGAGTCATTAGTCAGCTTTGGACAAGAAAAAGCCCAAGAATTCTATTTATAAGAGAAGATATGTTACCACAGGGAAGCTTGTCTATTTCCCATCAGCTTCATCCATCTCTTCTGGCTGACGGCTAAACTAAAAATGAATCAGCTCATAGATGTCACACTCTAGAGTCCAGCATTTCAATGTCAAAGTGTCCTGCAAACAGGTCACAGCAGCTTGACATGCAGCTTATCCAGCTTCACAAGGACTGAAAGGTGAGAGTAGCAACTTCTTTCCATATGACTGTCATGCCTTTTTTGTTTCTAAGTCAACATGGGAAACTCCATAGCTCCACTTCAGTTCCTCAATTTCTGTCACTTCCATCAGCCAAGTTCTGAACTCTGCTTGTCCTACTATCCCCGTGATCATACGCACACTGGAGGATGGGGAATGATGCTCCCTTAACATCTTTGAGGGTGTTCTCCTTCCCCCAGGCTGGGTACCTCGAGCACCAGAAACCCCCTCTTAAACTTTCATGAGCCACTCGCTTTGGGCTGCCAAAGCAAACAAGTACAGACCAAAAGCTTACGACCAAAAGCTTCTGAGTCTCTGCACTTAGCCATGCTGCACAAAAAGCCTTTGACCTTGAAAATATTTGAATGCCATGACACCTTCCCTCTCATTGGAGTAGAGACTCCAAGTAACTGGGAATTCAAGATTTTGCCGGAGTTACTCCGTTACAGGTACATGACACACCTGAAAAATTCTGAAAGATCCTGATGTGATAAATAGGAATAAACTGAAAATTGTTTAAATTACTATAGCTACATCTTTTTAAGTAGTGAATGTATCATGCCACAGCAAATAGAACCCAAACTCAATATTATTTTCACTCAAAGAGAAAAAAAACGAAGTTGTAAACCAGCAAAACTATAACATGAAGCAGAGAGCTACTGCCTGTCAGTATATTCTGCTAGGAATAGAGTTCTTAAGCTCCATCCTTCTGGGCACATAAGAAAAAGAAGTCTTTACTGAAGAGGGAAGGGACAATACTCTTCTTTAAAGTCAAAGGGGCAATTCCTGTTTGTTGGCAAATAGACTCCTTAAAGCATGATGCGATCAAAGGGACGATCCAGAACAAAGCCAAGGCACAATTGCCTGGTTTTCTAATGTCACATACACTAAAGTGAATGTGAGATTAAAAGAGTGCAGTATTACGCAGTACATGACCTCCAAATGTTGTACACGTACAACGTCTTGCTAAGAATATTAAAATTTTGCTGTTGCTATTGTGATGTGTGCTACTGGAAGGGTAAAACCTGATTACAAAGACGACCCTGCCCAAACAGAGTCTTGTGCACATTGCACATGATGTATTAAAAATGGAATTCTGCCACAGCTGACAGGACAGGGAAATGAGGGTAGGAGAGGAATGAGGACTGGAGAAAAAAAAAAAAGAGAAGGAGTCAGGGAAATGTAGACCCCCAGGCACACAGAAACAATTTATTCAACCTGCCAAGTAGCTGCCGGGTACTTCAAGCTCACTAGAATATGTTCCAGTACTGATAAAGAAAATGTGTCACACGGAGGTGGAGGAAAAATAGAAAAGTGTTGAAATTTGTGGTCAGAATTCATAATCCTTATTCAGAAATGTCTAGTAAATGAAAAAAGAACAAGCAGCAGTAAATAGTTTTTACCAGACCTTCAGCTAAGATTTTGTTACTATTGCTGGGATGATTTGAGAGACTGGTAGAGATGTACCTTTTTTTAACATTTGCATCTCATCTCCTCTTTTCACTTTATGAATTCCTTGTATTCACAAAATACTTTTAGGCATGTAGTGTCCAAATTTCAGCTTCAAATATTTACTGGTTTTGCCTTGTATTGTTTCTGTGCCCTAGCTAAGCATGTAAAAGAATATTGAAAAAAAAAAAAAAAAAATTGGAAGTGCCAAACAAATCTACACTTTTTGCACAAATCTGTGCAACGTATGTTAGCACAAACACAGTATATTTCCATTTTTTGAAACAAGTTTCTGGGCGGGGGAATATCTAGAGGACCTCTAGGAAGAATTCTGATGTGAACAAAATTTCTATTTATCTATGGCTGCATGCTAGTCATTTACCAATTCACACAAATCTTCAGTGTCTTTTTTCTAGTTAGCTTACTTCCATTCCCTAGTTTATGATCCAAATATCTGCCCATAGCTAGTGTTTCCTAAAGGTGTTTCCCTGTGTTGTAAGCCAACAAAATCGTGGCATAAGAAATTGTTGGCAGTTTGGTGCTTTTTCTCCCCCAAGTGACAAATAATACCTCTCAACAGATGCTATTCATTTCTTCTGGGAGAGCTTGGTTATTACTGGGTTTGCAAGGGAATATAGGGAATGGATTGATGAATAGTGTAAAAGTAAATGAGTTGAGAAAAGCAACACTTTAGAAAAACAGAAATGGAGCTGGGGTGTGAAAACTGTGGTGGAGACAAAAGTGTTTGTGGTTAATGAAGAAAATAATTGGAAAGGGTAAGTTTTACAGCTTGCCTTGCCTGTTCCTATTAGAAGATCCAATCTCCCACATCCACAGGATGACAACTTAAAAGAGATCTTGGAGGCTGACAAAGCCCTCAGTGTTTCACCATAGCGCTACTTTCACAAAGAATGTAAGGGGACGTGGCAGTGAAAAGCTGGAGTCCTTTCCTTCCTCTGACAGAGAGCAGGAAGATTAGAAAGACAAAAAGGCACAGCATCACACACATAAATAACCCATGTGCGTACAATTAAGCTACAGTGTCTAACACAGCACTCCTGCAAACACGCTTGAGCACCAGGTGCTGGTCATGGTGAGTTTGAACAAAACTGCTAAATTGTGGCTAAAGCATCTAAAATAAGATTTTTCAGAGGCTCTCAATGTAGGTTTAATTGGTTTGTCAAAAGCTGCAGGGATTTTTGATGCTGCTTCGACAGAAAACAGAGTTGAATCATGCTTTCCTTTTGAATAGAGCTCTACTAATGAGTTTGTCTTTGACAAACCGCACAACCTTTCTGCAACATAAAATTAGCCATACAAAAACTAATGGCTTTGATACCTGAATATTTATTTGCTATAAATCCCATCTTAGGCAAGCTTTCACACTGAAATCAAGGTAAACTTAAACCACTGCAGCTTTCTGGCACCTTCTGGCAATTGTGGATTTCCACTTGGGGGTGTTACATCAGGGCTTTGGGCAGCGGAAAAGAACAAACTGGTAGGATTCAACGTCTTGGGTTTAATTAGAAAAGCTCTAAATGGCTTAAGAATATGCTTAAATGTGAATGTGCCTCAGTGTGATAAATACCTGCAGCTATTTCAGCATGGAGAGGAGTCTGGTGGTTTGCATTCACTGAGCAGAACGGCAGATGAGAAATAGAACATGGATGAGGCAGCCCCCTGATCATGACCTTGCCTCTCTGCTTTCCAAGGATGTGGGAGAAAAGACAGCTGACACTCAGAAAAAAGCAGAGCCTTCATTTAGTTTTAGTATGATTATGGTTTTCTTGTATGCTGTTTGGTTTGCACTTGTAATTGTGGATTGCAAATGATGTTGGTAATCCAGAATTTAGGATAAGCATTCTCCCCGTCGCTTCCACCACTACAACATTGAAATGTTTCTACAAACACAGAATGACTGAGGTTCAAGCACGTCATAGAAGATTTCTTCAACAATAAAGAACATTTCCCTGTAGAAAATTCACTTTTGGTTTTTTGGATCACATTTTGTTGTATTATTAGAGGATAAAAGTCTCTCGCTTGTATTAAATTCTCAGAGGCTAAAGGCATGTCATAGATTTCTCGCTTATTGTACATTCTAACATATGATCAGAAAATACTGTTATTTTAAGGTGTTGTACCATAAGCAACATAAATATGTCCTGAAGTACTACTCCTAGATAAACAATTATTCTCTTGAAGGAGGTAGAGTGTAATATTTTACATCAATCTTTTTTATTCTTCCAGGAAATTAGCAGAGCTAATTGTAGATTTGATGACCTAGGTGCTTTGCCTTTTCTTTTGCAATCTTTATGAGACTAATCTGTCAAAAAAATTAAGGTAGAAATTCAAAGATGAAAAGGAAAGCACACCTGCCAAAATGCCTCACTAATTAGAAATAATTTTAAAAGACAGCTATTAAATACAATTTGTTCTGCATTTCATTTCAAAGAAATATATTTGAATATTTCAAATCCTTTTTCACCATTTTTCCTTATCACAACTTCCTACATTGTCATAACTTGGGAATCCCAATGCATTATTTTTGGAAGTGCACACATCTACGATAAAAGTGACTAATCAATTTATATCATCACTGTAATGCCCTATCATTGTTCCCACCACTGAAGAAAAAATGTTCTGTCAGTGTGATGATAGATGGCCTGGAGTCAGAACAGAGCAATTAACCTTTCTTAAGATTATTCTCATTTAAGTGAGATAATGGAATTTAATTTCTCTTTTCAGAGACTTCTGAGTTTTAAAAATTATTTTACATTATGCAGAAGCCAGGCTCATTCTATGTTTCTTATGAAACAATTCTACAATTTTTGTATTATGCATTTGCTTGTCATTCAAAAGAAATATAACTTATCACAATTAGTCCACAAAAATATAGCTCTAAATAACAAGACCTCCTGAACAAAAAAATACAGTTCAGATTTTGTGCTCTAATTTGTTTTCTAGTTTCCTGATTATGACTTTAAAACACGTTCTCCTGAAGTTTTTATGCATTCCTCTGAAAGCTTACTCTCTACAAGAGAGTTGAAAATTCTTCTCGAAAATAAGAATTACATAAGGCTTTCAAATTCTGATGCTGTTAGCATAGGTTAGGAGCTGATGGGAATTTCAACTTGAAACAGAAGTGGAAGAGGTGGAAGTGTTGATTAAAATGCACACATCTTTTCCTGGACACAAAAAAAAAAAAAAAAAAAAGAAGAATGAGTCCACTTGTGACAGCTCCTGTTTAAAAAGGCTAAGTGACTTTTCAAAGTCACGCAGGGATGACTTTGCCTTCTGATTTCCGTTCTCTTGCTCCATTAGATCTCCACAGTGCTCCACACTCATCCTGACAGGAGGATGTGCATGAGCTCGTTGTGACTGACAGCTTGCTGTACTGTCACCACTACATAGGGAATATTAAAAGAAAAAGAGAACTACAGTCTTTAAAGCAGGTTGCATAAAACCTTGAAATACCACTTCCCAACATTATAAATACCTCACAATGTCAGTCAAAGGTATAATTTTATCCCTTGGAAACATATGGTTGCATATTTAGCTTTCTATTTTTTGTCCTAGTGGGAAGAGAAAATAAATAATGTCTCTTAGCATAATAGACCTCCTTGCAAATATTTGCCCAGGTGGAAAGGTGTGTGGATTTTTATTTTAAACTTTGGGTAATCCCATTGGGATTAATTTCATACAATAAAATGTTATCTAGTAATTTCTCCAAATGAGTACTTAAATTGGCCTACATTGGTCAGAGCATTTCCTTGATGTTGGTCAGCCTCACTCAGATTCAACAGAAAAAACCCCGTGCTGTATTGCAGGAGAGATATTATCTGGAATATTATCCTATTCCTAGTGCAAAGGAGCCAGGACATCACAAAACAGCTGTAGGGGCTGCACAGGGTTGGAGGTCCTCATGATACAGGCAGTCAGCAGAGAGGCTGACCCTCCACAGCCTCTGAAGTTTGTACAATCAAAGAAAATATCCAGGGAAATAGAACAGCCAGCTCAGGGGCAGAAACAGGGAATCTTCCTCCAAGAACTGAGCAGGATATTGGAGTAAAACAATTTAGCCTCTGGCTAAAGATTCAGCAACGCTCACTTGAGCATCGCTCCAGACTCCTCTTGGCACAAGAGCCCTGGCTGACTGAGCTATAAATGAGCAATTCCCAAAGACCAGGCTGGGCCACAGAGCTCTCTTTACTCCTTTGTAACCAGCTGCCTGAAGAAACTGGGATCACTGATAGGGCAAGGAGTACCAGGACGAGCTATAGAGCATACGAGGGGACTAACAGTGGGAATAAAGCAGAAGAGTATTAAACGGATCCTTAAGAAACTAATACAAGGCATTTACTGCTCAAATGTACTGCTGGGATCCACCATTTGTGGATTTTCTTTTCCAGGACTAATGTGAATGGATATTTATTAATTCTGTCTTACCAAAGAACTGACAGTGTTAGTGCAAAAAAGAGCACTAGCACTTACTTTCAGTGCCTGAGGAAAAATATAAATTATTTTCATATATCTTTGTGTAAAGTAAAAATTAAGATATGTAGTTTAACTGATTTCTCCTTGCCTTACATAGGTTTTGTTTTTCAGGATCTGAAATTTGTCTTATTACTTGTCTCTCAATTCCATGTTTCCTTTCCTTTGCATTCCTGAACTGAACCATTGAAAGGCTGCTGATGGTCCACCAGAATGCATGTATAGAAAAATAGAAAATGCACTATTTGATTTTTCTTCGCTCTAAAAGTAGAAGCAAAAGCACGCTTTACATGCTCGTTGTATGGTTTGATAGATGAGGCAGACTTGAGAAAACATCATGTTTTGCAGCTTCCTACACAATTTAATTAATCCTTCACACCACTATGAGTAAAGAAATGCATAATCCAATAGGGTTTAACTTAGAATTTATAATCAATTATTGCTCCTCATTGTAGTGTTAAATAATACCAACCTCATTCAACGTGTGAAATGAGCCCCATTGATTCCTTTGCCTTTGTAATTGAAAGGGACAGTCCCATCAGTTTCATTAGAGGTCATTTGTCCTCTAACACATCAAACAAGATTTAAAGCTTAAATATTAGGAGAAAAAAAATCCATTCCAAAACACAAATAAACCTAAAGGTAAAATTTATAAGGTCAGTGAAATACTAATATTAGGTTCAGCTGCCCAAGCACTCCAGAGACAGATAACATATTAGCAGCTGGTACATGATTTCCCTGTGAAAATTGCAATAAAAGAAATGACTGTAACTTAAAATCAATGCTAATATAGAGAAGTATGACAATACACATTGCAGGCCAGTGTACATTTCTGAAAAATGTACTTTCATAACTGCAGTATCAGTAGCTTTGCCAGTCACACTCGTGTCACACTGATTTAGGACCCAGAGAATGCTGGGACAGCAGAAGCATCACTATTCAATCATATTATTTTTGGCTTAGGAAGAGAACATGCTTTTTAAGGAAGCAATCCAAACTATAGATAAAAATCAGTCCTCCTTAAATAAGTACTGGAATTGCCAAAGGAGCTTAGAAATATGAGGCAATACATTTACTGGTCAGGGCGGTTAACTCTTTAGGCTGGAAAGGCAGCAAAGTAAATGTAATAACATCAGGAGCTATGCAGTTTCTCAAGAGCTATAGTAGACTATAAATATATAAGCAATTATTTTATATTCAGAGGACTGGCCCATTATTATCCATTGTTTCTAGTATATTTTTGTTGTGTTCTTTAGGAACATGATGCACAATCTTGACCAGTAATCGCAAAGCAGAAAAAAAAAAATAGCACTTAGCTGTCTTGGAGAAACCAATCAGCAGCATATTCATTGAGTTCAATATTATTATTCATGCATGAAAGAGCTACTTGTGAAAAGCAGTTATGGATTGGAATTGATTCCTCCCATTAGGCTTCCAGAATGAACCTTTGCCTTTAAGGTGTTATGTAGATCCCTGGTGTGAGAGTCCAGTTTTCTTCCTCCACTTTATGGAGAGGAAGGAAAGCGAGGCAGAGCTGCATCTGTAACATCACGTTACCTTGGGAGCCCAGTCTCTCCTGCAGCCCAAACTCCCAGATTATCGTCACCCTTCATATATGGGTTCACTTCTGCCTCTCCAGGCAAGAAAATACATTTACAGGGTAAGGACTGGCTCATACCTGAGCTTTGCTTTTAGTGGGAGGATGAGATGAAATGAATCAAGTCCAGTTATCTTAAGCAAAGCAAATATATTGCCTTCAATTGAGAAAGATGAGAAAAGAATGTTAAAACTTTAGCAATTAGTATCTCACAACCAAGAAGTAAGATGAACATTTACAAATTAATCAGGTCAGTGAAACATACAAGTAAAAGAGAACAGCTTGATATTCTATGTCACAGTTGTCCAGCTTTCCATCTGAAAGTATGTTTTAGTTACTGCACCAGGAATGTATCACCTTAGCAAGGTCTTTGTACTTAACTAGAATTCTTCTCCTTATGTAGTGTGCTTTGTGTTAAAATCCTTCTTTGGAAGACCAATGTGCAGTTAACATTTGTATGACCTAAGGCTTAGCTTGAAATCTTTGTACCTGAATACCATTTTCATCTTACCTGTGTTTTATTTTCTCCCTAAACATGTCAAACATATATTCCTGTAAGTATTGGTTCTCTTTTCCTCAAATATCCTTAGAAGATGGACTTTTTTACACAAAATGGCAGTAAGGAAGTTTTCTGGATTATTTAATGCATACAACAAATATCTACGAGTTAATTTCTTCTTTATGAAGCAACAACACAGCTTCCTTCAAAGACTCAAGCCAAATTGACAATTGCTTATGAGCCTTGGCATACAGGATAATGACACAAATATATATTTACTTCTATAGCTTCATCTGAAATACTGAAGCTATTCTCTATTTCATATTCCAGGTTCTCTCACCAACATTTTAATAGACTGTAAATAGCACGTTTTTTAAAGTAAAGGACCAACAGGGAGGAAGTATCACGGGCCAAAGATTTTCCCATGCCTTGAATTTTGGAGGGAAAAAGGGGAAAAAAGACTTTTCCTCCTATATAGACATCTACACAGCAGTATCTCAGGTTTTCCCACCTTCTGTGCAATAATGAATCAGGAGTTTTGTTGGACGGTCAGTATTGTACTTAGGCTACTTGATGAAGAATTTCAAATGGAGATTTTGGTATAAAACTTGAGTGATCCCTGGCACTATGACAGATTTTCTCCCTGCCCTGTAACACCTCCAGCATGACCCTGATGCAGAGTCATCAGCTGCTTTAGCTGCCCCTCTGGCCAGGGAGCAGAGAGGAAATCCCAGGTAAAGGTCTTCAGGCTTTTACACAAAGCAACTGCTGTAGTTTCCATCTGGGAGTTTGAAATAGAATGTTGAGTCCAAAATTCAGCATCTAATCTATAAATCAAACCAGAGACCCAGCAGTAACATGAAAAGAAAAAGAAACGCAAGAGAAGCTGGTGATTTAGGGCATTTTAAAAAGATGAGCTAATAAATAACAGCAGAACAGAGGATAAGAACAAAGAAAACAAGGTGAAGAGGGAGGTGACTAAAGGAAGCGCAGAATGAAAAGTACAAATTAAAGCTTTTCACCCCCCACCTCTCATTTCTGATAGCACAGAAATGTTTACAATGTTTCTATCACACTTTTCCACTGTGAGCTTTGTGATTTCCTAGTCTTTAACCATCTTTCTAAATACTACATCTAATTTTCATTTTGGTGACCATGCTATGTCCAAGGCACTGTCTTCAACTTTGTGCTACAATACTCTGGCACTAGCTTGAATAATTATTTTCTACGTTCAGGAATGAGTCTTAAAAGAGCTCCACAAAAAGTGTAAGGCACAAACTGTCTTTATGTTTGGGACATCCACTAATCTCAAAATAAGCACATTCTGTTGTCTTGAGAATCGCAGAATGGTCTGTATATTCCCTGGGTTAGTAGTAGATGGTTTTGGTTTTCTGCTCAGTTTCCTACCTTCAAAAAATATGGACTTTATGCAAGAACTTCCAACATATCAAATCAAATTACGAATTTACAATATACTACATCTTTTCCACTAACTTTTTTTTTTTCTTTTGTACAACCTAGATGGACAAAGTAGAAGGATGTAAACTATTGTGTATAAATGTATTTTAATGGGTGCTAGAACTAGATAACTTACTATTAATTCACATCTTATGTTGTAGTGCAGTATTTTCTCTGTGTTCCTTGAGAACAGAAGCAAATGGAAAGTGATGGGTGTGTTGTACTTGGAATCTGAAGGAGACTTTCTGTTTATGTTTGCTATTGTTCCTTTTAATGTCCCAGTAGGGTTTCTCTAGGATATGTAGTCAGCATTCTGAATTTCATTAAGCCTGCTGGACTAGACTATGAAATATGAAACCATATAAGCAGAAATAAAAAATTGTTAACTCCTTTCTGTCCATTTCTTTCTATTCAATAACGCAGAGTACATTGATGCCACCTCAGCATCTGGATATTACATCTGTATTTTTGTATGTATTATGTTTTACTGTATTGCAAGGGCAACTTGTAGAACACAAAAGAGGATTTCCAAGAGAAATATTCAGCTGTGTCTATTCAAAATCTGTAAGAAAATCCAGAATATGGAATTTGAAGCACTCCCTTAGCTAAAGGATGATCCTCCCTTGAATATCGCATGTGTAAGGATAATAAGTCATTCCCAATCTTCATCTTTTTTTTTTTCTTTGAAAAGGGAGTATGCATTTCAAATTCACTAGGAATGCAAAGGTCAGTATCACTGTGCTCAGCCATTGCTCTGATATGAGAGAAATATAATAATCCTACCACCAATAAAAATGGAAAATTCTTGATTGGTCTTGACATAAATTTCATTTGGTTACAGAATTTAGCCCTTTTTGTGACCCTTTGAAAATTCCTAAATTCCTAAATAGTCTCTTCATTTTTCACCAGCTTCTTATGGTCCACTGAATATTGTCCTTCTGTAGAGAAAAATAGGAATACTTTTTTATTCCATTCTCCTGGTAATGACACTTGGAAAATATCAGATGGCATGATCTTTTTCATGCAAATAAAAACAAGTAGATTATTTTTCTAAATTACAGATTTGTTTGTTTGTTTGTTTTTTTAATTTCTATGTAATTTTATATAAACCTAAGGGAATCAAATTGAGAAGTAAGCTCTTTTTACTGGAGAATCAACTTATTTGGTTTCAAAAATCATTGTTTCAAGAAAATTTAAACTTATTTTTAACCAAATTAACATTATTTTTCTTCTAAATGAAATATATATTAAACATTATAACTGCATAAGTAAAATTTAAAATATTTTCCCTTCTTGTCAAAAGACACAGTGGTTTCAAGCCAAGCATATACCTCATCATTATAGACTAATATACGTATTAACCATGAATTCCATGGACTTTCACTAATTTATACAAACAGAATATGTAAAAAAGTGTTACTGAACTCTAGCACTTCCATGGCCTTCAGAACTTCAGATTCCTCAGGCTCTTTAAACTGCTAAGCAGTATCTCAAATATAGTGCATGTTCTTTGTAGTAAATACCTTATACAATCCCAAGGTTTATCTTCTTTAAATTAAGCTAGCCCTCAGAAGCTTAACGTTTAAATCAGGATTACTTCTGCACCAAACTAACACAGGCTGCACTTGAATATTCCAAATCAATGCATGACTAACAGGATTTTTCCTGCCGCAGACTGACTAAATTCAAATATAATCTTAGCTTCTGCTTCCTTTCTACTGATTACAGTCAAGGATGCAGCAACCTTTGCTGCTTGGGTGAATTCCTTCTGATATCTTAATGTAATTTACAGTACACCCTGGGATAATCCTTTGTTCGATATTGCTGAAGTGGCTTTTTCACTGACCAGTGGTTTGAGAAAAGCTCAAGACGTTGTTAGTGAGCAATCATTAATTAAAACAGTTTACTTTTAGAATGATTCTAGTACATATAGCTGAACAAATGGCTTTAAACATTTCATTCTGTGAATATTAATTTTAAAAAAAAATTATTATTTTTTTTACCCAGACTATCAATTTAGTTAGAACCCAGTACCTTATTCAAAGGAAATTCAGTCAAAGATGTATGCACATTTTTGTACATGGAAGAACTGTATTGAGTAATTGCAAAGAAAATGTCTATATCTAATGTATCTTTGGTAACTGGTAACTTTTGTAAGTGGAATTAATAAACAGCCCTGGGATCCCCAGCACAGGAAGGACAACTGGTTGGAGTGAGTACAGAGAAGGTCACCAAGATGATCACAGGGCTGGAATATTTCTAGAAGGAAAGGCTGTGAGTTGAGATTGTTCAGCCTTGAAAAGAGAAGGTTTGGGGGAACCTAAGCGGGCCTTCTAGTATGTGAAGAGAGCTACAAGAAAGATGGAGAGAGACTAGACTACAAGGGCCTGGAGTGACAGGACAGAGGGGAACACCTTCAAACTGAGAGTAGAGTTAGATTAGTTATTAGGAAGAAATTCTTTACTGTGAGGGTGGTGAGACACTGGAGAAGTTGCCCAGACAATCTGTGGATGTCCCATCCCTGGAAGTGTTCAAGGCCAGGCTGGATGAGGCTCTGAGCAACCTGGTCTAGTGGAAGGTGTCCCTGCCCATGGCAGGGGGTTGGAACAAGATGATCTTCAAGGTCACTTCCAACCTAAATCACTCTATGATTCTGTGAAACCTCCTCCAGCTTTGCCATCAAATGAAAAACTTGCTAATGTGAATGACCAACCCTGCAGCACAGTTCCACCTTGCAAAGCATCTCCCCCGTCTGTTGGCTCTTCCTCTCCCCTGCCCAGTATTTGAGCAAAGGCAGCTTCTCTGAAAGCGCAGAGGTCAACTCACATACTTGCTGCAACTCAAGTGCTTTACATCCGTGTTGCAGTTTAAGGCCAACATTTGCAGGATACTTCCGGTTTTACATTCCGACTGTTTAGTGTAACACAATTACTTCAGAGTGGGTCAAACCAGACACACTCAGCTATTCCACCCTTCCCAGACCAGGCAGCAAAGGCAGGTAACAACCCATGCTTTTAACAGTTGATAAGAATGTTGTTACTGTTCCCTTTTTGTATGATAATTAAAAAAAAAAATGTTACTGGTAGATCTTATTATATTTTTATATGGTATTATATACATTCTGTCCCCTTTACACTGAGCTGAACTCATTTGGGAGGCTGAATAATGACAACTGGCTCCAAATCCCTGCACCAGGCAGCTAAAGAATTGTTGATGAAACAGCCTGCTTACTTCCTTTTGTCTCTTTTCTGTCCTCCACACGCCTTGGCCAAATAAAGCAATATTTTTCATCCTCTCAGAGGCTATTTTGCATGTGCACTCACACCTTTGCCTTCTGTGTTTGGGGACAAAGCCTATTTATGAGAATCCCCTGGCAGCCTCTCTCCACCCTGGGCTCTCCTGCGTACCCAGGCGTGGGAAGCTACATCTCCATCACTGCTGTGTAAGAGCAGCACAAAGCAGATGGAAAGTATTCCTGGGACCATGCCTTTCACTTTCCCTTAAAATTCGTAGAATCTGACTTACCTATTTGCCTGACTTTCAAGACTCCCCTCACTACTGTATCTAAACACCACATCACTTTTGCAGCCTACTTGTGATGCAACTGTCAGAAGGGACGCAGTTTTATTGTCCTCATACTAACCTGGATTTCAGGTTAATGAAGGAAATCCCACAGCTCTACAGGGAATTTCCCTGTCCTCAGCCAATCCTATAAGAAGTTCAATGCATTAATATTGGGAAAGAAATAAAATTATTACTTGTATCTATTTTTCTCTTCCAGAACAAATCATGGGAACACCAGAGAGATAACAACAATATGGTTTTGGATTAGTGACATTAGCTGCTAACAAACTGTGTGTTTCCACAGCATCAAGGTCAACATGTAGAACTTTCAAGTAGAGGAGGACTATATTAAAAAACTCAAAGCTGAACTAAAGTTATTATATTCTGAAATGCTGTGACTAGCTAATTCTATAAGCACAAAGAAATTGTTTGTTTTCTGGGCAAAAAAACCCCCTTCAACATTTTATTTAAGTAAGCAATTGGTTGGATGACATTTTCGAGCAGAAAGAGTACAGTAAAACACTCAGGAGATTATTTTCTACATTTTCCAAAGCAGCTTAGTACAAAGTCATGCTCCAACTTCTTATTTTCTGTTTTACAAGTGGGACTTTCCTTGCCATGCTGTTGCAGTGCAGCTGGGGAAGGTCAGAAGCTCCCAGGTGACCATCTTTTGAAGGCAACTTTCATTCTTGTTCCTCCGAGCTCTTTTATATCAGCACACACCAATGTCAAACATAATTACTGAAAATAAAAAATTTCCTAATCGATGAGAAAGGCTAAACCAAAATAAATGGGTGGAACTAAGCCATTAACTGAGCATTGCTCAGCATAGGAAGTGTTCTACAATATATGTTGCAAGAGGGATTAACTTGAGATATTAGCAATGAGAAAATCCAAGATCATGTCTGCCAAATTATAAATTAATTCATTCAAAAGCAGAAAAATTAGATGGAACAGATATTTCCATTACAGTGAAATCTCAAGCTAGTTGTAAGAGCCTCCTTTTGCTATTATAGACATTTTTTTGCACTAATTTCTAATTTTAAAGCAGATCAGCCTAAGGTTATTACCTCTCAAACAGCCAAAGTGAGCAGAGCTCTTCTCACAGTTCATTTTACATCCATGGAATGAAAAAAACTGAAGCTTCTATCCATTTTAGTTCTTACCCATTACTAAAATGGAGAGAGTGGGATGGATTTTGGCGAATAATGACCCAGTCAGTCTACAGGTGGAAACAAGTACAGAGGGCTCCCTCAGAAGCTGTGATCAATGAACAAGCGACTACATGCAGCGACCTGATTGGAAATACAGAAATAATCTATAAACCCCCACTTTAATTAGAGACTTCACCCAGATGCTGGGCTTTGTATCACCAGAAAGACATCCTAGTTCTGATAATCAGGACAGAAAGGCAGAATACATTAAGCAAAGATCCTCTGTAAAACCCAGTTTATCCTGTAGTGAAGTATGAAATAAGAACTGCTGGGTTCTGGATGTCCAGCCAATTGTTTTCACAGAAAGTATCTTGAAAAGTGCTACAGCCAAGATTTGTATGCAAAACGGATGTTAAGTCAAGCCCAAAGTAGTTCAGTCCTTTGTTTAGTCACCAAAATTCAAGGTGAGTTACCTAAGCTGGGGAAGAACAGTGGCAGTTTTTCACTTCATGTTTTTCATTTCCTTTTAGCTGACATTTTGTGTAATGCTCATAACTACCTTATCTGTACCTGCAAGAACCATAAACTTACAACTGATTAAATACTATTCCTTTCCATAAAATCTTAACCTGCTACTGAAATTAAAGACAAAATTTATTATGATGGACTTCCCACAATTTTCATCTGCTGGATAGATTGCTGTGGCAAATATGTTGAAAAGTATCCCATATGTTATATAAGAACTGAGGGCATTTTCACTACTGGCAGAAGTGATGATAAACATCTATCAGAAATAGAGGGAGACTGGACTGACCAGAGGCTGTGAGGATTTGCTTAAACTTTACATAAAATCAGAGCACCTGGTCAACTGTGGAGACGAGAAGGGAGAGTTACTCCTACAGTGGTCGAGGTCAAAGTGACCGTCCCACTGAAAAATGCTGATATCATCATGCAGTATTAGGTTTTACTGAATGCTTTGTTTCTTTCCGAGAACTGAAGAAAGGGAGTGCCTTGGGGAAGAGCCAAGCGATCTTTTCAGGCACTGCCCTCAGAGCCTGCAACACCTTCTGAGTTACAGGACAAAGTCACATCTTAGTATTGCTGCTTCATAGCCAGGCGTAAGGACAGTTTTCCACTGGTATTACCAATAGGCGGCTCGTCATGTTTCCAGGTTCCTGGCTGAGGTTGTGTAAGGGTTTTCCCAAGTACAGAAAGAAAAAGCTTATGAAATACAATCAGTTTCCATACACAGTCTCTGCTCTGACAGACAACAAACCACTTGTGGAGCTTTTTGGTGCAATGTGAGGGGGTGTTAGCCGTGGCATCTGTTCAGCTGGGGCCCTGGGCTTGACTGTGGCTGTGCAAATCTGGGATAATCAATTAGGTAGGGTGTCAGCGTGCCAGCACAGATGTCCTCAGTCAATTGCAGATAATCATCGCGTTCTTTGAAATTTCCAGAGGAGATTGCATTACTCTTGGGACACCCTTGACCCGCCATCAGGAAAGGTTTCCCAGATAAGAAAAATAAAAGGATCATATCTTTTTCCTAGTGCAGCAATATATATTGCAGGCTATTCATAACCTTGAAAGGGTTAGAGTGATGCACTGAGAGCTGCATGCATACTGCAGGACCCAGGAGCAGAGCTCCGCTCTCCCTCCCCTCCCCGGAATGAAATAAATACTACAGCACGTTATGAAATACATCCAGGCACTTACTACAAGATATTTCTCCATGAACTACACATCGTGACAGCCTGTCAATGCGGAATAAACAGTGCCATCAGTGATATCAGCAGACATTCTTTACCCAGGAGGACCAGCAGCTTTCTGGGTGTGTAGCTTTTGCAAGGTCACACAAAGGGAGAGGGTTTTTAATTTCAGTCCATGCTTATTCAAGATGGCACCTGGAATATAAAGAACTGTTTGTGGAAAAATGAGATGAAACTTCATCTCACAGGGACTAAAAGAAGCAATTTATCAGTGGTTCAAATTTTACTAGCACTGACTTCAAAAACTTCCTAAGTAGGAATAAAACAAACCTAATAAAGTTCTTCCATATCATCCAGCTTCAAATATGCTGTTAGAAATTTTGTAGAGCTGATCAAGGTATCAGTGTTAAGAGCTTGGAAACAAAGCTTGATTTCATTAGAAGCAGACGACAACTTTTGAAGCTGGAAGAATATTTTAGTGAGAAAACACAAATGAAGCTCATTTTGCTTAATCCATCACTGCACAAAGGACAATTATCACAGAAACAAAGACTGAAAATGGCTATGACACCAAGGAAAGGGATTCAGAGGATTGTTTTGAACTCTGGTGACCATATTCTGATTCTTAATAAAATTATATTATATATTGGAGGTTTTTAAAATAAAACTGATGGGATAAACAATAGCATTAGGAACTTGTCCACATGGGAAAGAACATGCAAGCAGAAGAATCTTTTATTCAGCTGAGGTGCATCTGGAAGACCCAAGGATAGAAGAACACTCACTTTTCCTTAAGACACAGTTTCAACACCCAGGCAGCTGCTGAGTGGACTAGGAGGCTGCAAAAGCAGGTATTGGCTACTTGAGAGAACCCCTAATTTCTCTGATCCACACTACTTCAGAAGAAAGCAAAGGAAAAGTAACAGTTAAATAGGAAAAGAAAAAAAAAAATCACATCAAGACTCCTAGGCAACAATGATAAATACAGCAAACCAGGTATGCTGGAGTTAGTCATGTCTCCATTGCAGTCAGGGCTGTGTAGCTGAGAGATAAAGCTGCCAGTCTTTATCTGGCTTGGGTTTCAGTCGTCAAACTGTTGTGACGGCACAGAGCTCATCGCAACCTGATTCATACACAAATAACTGCTGTGACTGTATTTCAAATATGTATGGTCTTATTTGGGCATGCACTGCACCTCCCATACTCTAAATGAGTTTATTCACCCTCCACATACTCTTTTATCTCATAGCTGATCTAAAGCAGAAGGTTCCTATATTGAATGGTATACATTTACTATTTTTGTTCTGTTAAGCATTACTGGAAGTGAAATAAAACATAAAAGCAGAATTCTTTGTCTGGTATTCCTAAAGGCCTTGGATAGGTAGCACTAACTTTTCCAGCAAATTTTTGCCCATTTCAGTGAGATTACTATGAAAAAGGAAGAAGCCAGTTTGAGTCCCTGTGAAGGCAATAATGGCTATCTCTGTTCCTAAGCAGTGATATAAAGGGTCAGACATTCCAAATTACAAGAAAACGTTCAGCACACAGTCAGGCTGAAGAGACAAAACTGTGAAAAATGAAGTGATTCACGTGTATTAAAGAACTTATATTCCAGAGTTTGAGCATCCTACTGCATTGGTCATTTTTTATGAGCTTGCTGTAAAACACTACTGCCAATTTTGACAGTGAAATACCAATGTATCAGTTTCTCTAAAAGTTACACTATGTAAAAATTTTCACACTAAGAATTGAAAAGTTTAACGTGCTCATTCATTGTAAGGAGAGAAATAAAATTGCTCACCCCTTAGATGTGAACCCTGAGAGTCTGGAGAAACTGTTGAGTTTTATGCCAGTGCTATTGATCAGATGTCAGTGTCTTGCAGGTCTGATTTAATTGTTTTGGATCAGGTTGGACCACCCTGATTCTATTAAGAGTGTAATTGATTTTACTGTGATGACTTGCAGAGAAAAGTCCTATCCAGTATGAATAAGAAATTCAGGCTCCTGACACAATGAGCAAATGCAAAAGGGCAAATCAGACAAAAATTGCACTTCCACCTGGGCACTTTGGGGTTTTTTTGCATAGTTGGCAGAGGTTCTATCCTTCAGCTGTGTAACACAGTGTTGTTGGGTGTTTTTTCCTTCGAGAACCCTCCCAACACTGTCACTAATCTACCCCAACATGAGTATTAGGATATGCTCTGCTAATGTGGGACCTTCTAACACCACACGCTTCCCTTGGCCGTGAAGGCATTCCCAGTGCAAGAATGCTCATGTTAAGACAGCCCAAGTGATAAATGAAATGCAGATTAAGCCTTAATTGTAATTAATTATAAGTACACATCGCAACGCCCATGTTCAGCAGCATATAAAATCGGGTTGGTTTCTATGAACACCTATCAATGTGTAAGGTTTAGATAACAGCACAAATTAATAGGGGAGAATGCTAAATACAATACCAATGAACTTCATCCAAGTCTGTTGACTAATGCAAGGATTTTAGTAACACCTTTGTAGTTAAATGCCTGGTACATGTTGCCCTCTTGTGGAAGATGTGATAAAGTACAAGTCCCTTTGAATTGATTAAGATTTTGCAGTGATATTTTAATGCCTGGAATGTAATGATTTATTAAATTCACCATGTGAGTAGTTTATCATGTTAAACACTGAGTATATTCTCTAAATGACTGCACTTGACAAGCAAACCTGGGTAATTAACTCTACTAAATCAGGCTCATGCACTTCAAATTGCATGGCTCTAGCATATTTCATTTGTTATTTGGAAAATAAGAAAAGAAGATATATCATATATAATTTTAGATGCTGATCTAAGTTAAAGTTTTTTTCTAGCCATTCAAAATAATTTTTAGATTTTTTTTAGGTGTTTGTTATTGAAAAACCCAGGCTTACTGCACCTATGAATGCTTGTTCCCGTATTACATATGACATAAATAGAATCCCTTGGATGCTTCATATCTCACTATCAAATCACCCATATTCTTTAAATGCCCAGTAATTAAAATACTTTCAAAGAACAATACAGTTATTCACATTTTTCTATACATATTTAAGATACAAATATATTCCTTATCAACCAAGATAATAAAATCATTAGCCTGAATTAAAAACTTAAACAAACATCAGAGAACTAGAAAATAGATTTTAATGAAGCTAAAGAGAAGAATCAAGAACTTCAAAGGCAGTTTAACACACTATCAGGATACTTTAAGTGTTAAACATTGAATGGTACCTGAATTTTCCATGGGATACTCTGCTCATATAAAAATATAAATATTTTGATAGTTTTAGAATGTGTGTTAACAGAAGGTAAGTCATATTTGACACACTTACATAACATTGTATTTAGGGCAACTTCAGATCCTTCTAAGTGGTTGTCTTTGTTGTTTGTTTGGGAGTTTCTTACCCTTTCAGTTTGATTTCAGAGATGAGACAGTTTAGTACAAACTTGCAGCTTTGATCAAAGATTTCCATCAGCTGTGGACAAAGGTCAGGTGTCCATGTTAATGTTATCAGTGGCCCCTGATACTGCTGACAGCTAAGTGTCACTGATATGTCTGCAGGATCTGATAGATTTGGTGTGATTGCTTTATTCTTTACCCACTGAAGTTTTATTTAGTTTAGAAAAAGGGGCTGAAGGGAGGTTGTGATTAGCTAACACATTTAGCTCACCCTGTCCCATGACCCTTTTCCTAGTGCTGGCACAAACTAAACATTTTACTTGATTTGCTTGGGTGAAATCAATCCAGGAGGCAGGAGACTTCAAAGTTTAACTGGTTGGTATCCCTGGATTATCTCACCAGAAAAAGGTAAATTTACAGAATGTTTGAATTCTTTCAATATATGGGATCATTTATGGAAACTGTAAATGACTTGGGGCCATAGTGTCATTGATAAATATTTGGATTAATGGAAATCTTCAAGCTTTGTTTTTTTTCTAGCAACTCCCTCTTCTCTCCCATATGAAGTTTTTGCTGTAGCTTCCTTGTGCTCTAGAAAAACAATGATTAATGAGCATCCTATAAACTGAAACTATGTCGACTGATAAGGCCCCAAACACTGGCTAACATCCTCAAATGATTATTCCATATTTCTTCAAGGCCAGTTTTCTAAGAAAAACCTTATATTTCTTGGAATTTTACCTCAGAATTTTATCTGAAACATCCATTAAATCTGGTTCTGTGCTTCAACAGTATTAGGCTTATGTTTAGAAATAGGTATTACGTGCCTTCTAAGAGATGTTCATATGTGATTATTTGATGTAAATTACTTGAGTTACCCTTGCTTCACGGAACTGTGTTAAAGGAAAAGAGCTTCTACAATTTTTAATGCCCCATGGCTAATTTATTGTCAAACTCAGAACTACTTATAATCCAAATAATATTAAAATAGACACAAAATTATGTCATAAGGTGTATGTCAATATGAAATACGCTGATCTTAAAGCAATTTACTGTTTTTTAGTGTTCATTTATCAGGGCTGGTCTGATCAAGTCTTGGAGCTGCCTGACCATGCAGCTCCGCAAACCTTAATGCTGGCTCAAGGCAAGAGCAAAGTGTGCCTGGCAGAGAGCTCTGGGGAGAACACAGCCATTGCTTCTGCCAGCAGCATCAATTTACTCTGACTTGATTGAGATGTGAAGCAACACCACAGCTAGATGACCTAGGTAAATTGAGGCTTTAGCAGTTTGAGGTCAATAAGGGCCAGACTTGAAACCCCAAACCACCTGCACGTATCACAAAGCATTAGGCTCACGTGTTCACAGAGAGCAGCAGCACCGACACAGCCCCTGCCCTTCTGATGAGCTCCTGGGACTTTATTCGTGAAGGAGCATCCTGATCTCCACTCCAGAAAGTTATGGATCATGGAACTTCAGCAGCACTTACCGTAACATCCAAACTGAGGATAAATGAAAACAATATATTAAGGTGACTGCTTTTATATTCTTGCTCCAAAGCAGACAGAAATACAGCACCAGCAACTCTAGTAGTAGCCAAGGTGGCAACTGCTCTCATTTCAAAAAGCAAAACATGGTTTATTCTGGTTTCTCGCCTAGCCAATTACACTTTCATCTTATCTATCTGCTAAATCATTTTGGAAAAGTACCTTTTACCACAGTCATGAAGGCACTAACAAGATATTTGATATTTCTGTTGATTCTGACAAATTATTCATAGAGAGCAGAAAATCATCTGTGCAAAAAAGGTTTTATCCATGAAAAAAAAAAAACCCAGAGAAATGTGAAAAAAATGTCAAAACTAGAGTCCCTCATATGCAGCATATACACAGCTGCACATACACAGGAAACTAAGAGAAATTTCTAAAATAGCTTTTGGAATCTATACAATCCAGATGCAGGCAAATCAGTGTCAGCAGTTTGAGTCTTGACCTCCCTGATGGCTTGTTTAGTCCAAGCTTTTATAATTTTAGTGCAATTAGAACTTCACAGTGGGGCTGTCCTGTCTTCACGTTACTTCTGTAGAGGAGAATTAGAGAATTGTAGTTTCAGAAAATTAAGGGTGAAGGTGTTTGGTGTGAAATGTTCCAAGGAAAAAATGGAGGCAATATCCAATACTGCAGTCATGGTGAGGAGAGGATCCTAAATTCGAGCATCCCTGCCGTCTCCTTTGTTTCCTCACAGCTTTAGGTGAAATGCTACAGATTGTCCACACATAAGCTTCATGAATTCATGAGTTATATGAGAAGGAAAGGAAAAATCTTAGAAAGCTTATCTGCACTTGAATGAAAAAGAAAAGAAAAAAGGATGGGATTCTAAAATCATGCTTAGCAAGTCAATGGTGAGGATTAAGCTTGTTGCAACCAAAAATTGAGATGATATCATACTAGATTTGAATTTCACCACTGCAAATTAGTGCAGAGGTAACTCTAGTGTGGCTGGTGAAATTTTCCCTGGTAGCTGTGTTAGCAATTGATTAAGTGATGAAGAGATGACTGTGTGAAATGTATAAAAATGTTACCTGATTTGCTCTTACAACAGGTCCGTAGCATCTTACGTATTCTGAAAACCAGTTTTTTGAGCAGAGAAAGCACAAGTCCTTTCTGGTGTCTATCTGTCACTGAGCAATGCAGAAACACAAGTTGTTACTTGCAAGACCCTTTCACTAATACATTACTTAGCCCAAGGACTATTACAAAAGTCTGCTAACAGTCCCTTTGAGGAGCAAATAGAAGCCATTCTGTGCATACAGAGTACTTTCAGTTGAATAAAACATTTCATGGGTCATGATCAATGTTTCATATCCTGAAAAATTTAGATTAGCAGCCATACTCCTTTACAAAGGTGGGTGAAAAAAGCTGCTTGTTCAATAGACCTTCCAAAGGCTGGAGGTCTCAAAAAGCTTCTAAACCAGCTTTTCCTTTTTTTTTTCTCTACTCCAGAAATCAATATGCTTTAAAATATTTTACCTTCAAGAGTTATAGCACTTTTAAAAGAGTGAATTAAAAGGAAGGCTGTTCCCCAAGATGTTTTTTAATCTAGCTTCTCCATATACAATGTTATTAAAGCTCAACATTTGAACCCAACAATTAAGGTTCAAAACATATATTCTTCTGTCATGGATAAATTTTTATTTTTGAATCCAGAACTCAAATGGAATATTTGTATTTCAGACACTTTAGGGGAGGAAGGAAGGGGTGAGAGGCCACAACATTATCCCTACTGCATTCTTTTTTGCTTTCCAGCTAGTGTAAGATTTATGTGGTACTGCAGTCTTCTACTGAATTCACTTCATAGTGAGTGTGCAGGTATAGCAATTTTACAACCAAAATCAATGTAAAACTTGCAGATGTCTTGTTCTATTTTTTAAGTCTGTTAACACAAAGCTCATCTTTGAAGTAACATCTTGGCAGAGCAACACCTAATACATTTTGTTATATTGAATGTGATTTTAATTATATTAATACAAGGCCTATATAAAGAGGGAATTACTACAACCTACCAAAGCATTTCATCCTGTGTCTGTTCTAAAACTGAATCATGAGAACAATAATTTCAAGCAAACCTGATTAGGAATGCAACAAGGACAAGGAATATCGTCAGCATTTGGCCCAAAATTTCCACAAAGTCTTGAAAATCAGTAGGTTCTGAATTAATACCTCCAGCAACGGCCAAGGATTAAAATGAACCTAAAGCCCAATATCAAAAGGTTACATCTCTTTAATCATGGGATTTATAGATTCTCTGTCATTTCTTACAGATATCTGCAGTTTCTGTATTTTCTGCTCTTCACTGTTGTCCCGTTAACTCTTCCACATCCACTGAACACAGCTGGTGACAGGAGCCATGATCACAGTTTGAGGGAACCATGCCAGACCAATTAAGAGGTACATGAACAACAGGATGAAGAAGAGGTCCTGGGCAAAATACAGCAGAATTCACCACCCTTTGACAGCTATTTACATAGGCCTCAAATATAAATTTTAAATTGACAAAATTATTTACATAAAGTATGATTACTTTATTCACTCATATGAAGACAGCATTAAAAAGGATGGGAAAAGCTTGCCCAGACCAGCCCTCCCTGTCCCTGGAAAGAAGAGATGTGGGGCTGCTGAGCTGTTAGCCTATGCCACAGTCCTGGAAAACCAGCCCAGGTGCTTGGCAAAGGGAGAGAGTAGGGCCAGTAGTGGTAACAGGCTCTGCTGGCAGAGTTGCATCTCTCATTTTCAACTTTCATCCACAGGACGAGGGGCAGCCTTACACCTTTTGCTGGCGACTAGCATGGCCAGCATAACGTTAAGTATTTTCTCTTTGCTCTTCAGCCAGCACTCTGTCAAAGCTCTACTCCACAGCATCTGGGAGAGGAAAATTTATTTTTGCCTACATTGTTGAGAAGCCCTGAGTCAGCTCTGCTAGAATGATCCCTCATGATGAAAAATTTATGGCTTTTGCTTCGCCTCCCCCTTGGCTTTTAATATCCTTCCCTTTTCCCCCACAGTATTTTTTCCCAATTGGATTTGGCAACCTCCCCAATTCCTGTTCTACATTCTCCATTAACATTTTCAAAATAAATGTAACTAGCCTCGTGCCTCTATTTCAAGGCCACTATCTTTTGTTTTAAGACTGATGGATTTTAAAGGGTGAACCAAATCCCTAAATGTTCTAAATCAATATTGTTCTTTACGAGTACCTTTAATCACTTAGATGAGGCACCTGTTTCTGGCAAACTTGTGGAAGGAGTGAGTTACACAAGACAACACCACCAGATGTGAAGCACTGTCACCATCTAGAGATGCTGGAATGTGCACAATTGCCTAAAAATAGCCATCAAAGAAGAAAAATTGACTATGAAATAAGGAAGCAAATCAAGTAATACCCCTCTTTCCAGCTGCCTGCAAATTACCATTCTCTCCACCCACCACAGGGCTCCAGCCCATTAGGGTAGCTGGCAATCAGCAGCCTGGATAAGAGAATGGAACTTCCCATCAGTGCCATCTGTACAAGAGCAAAAAATGGGAAGGGTCAGCCAACCAATCTAATTGCTGGTACAGTAAATGAGCATGAAGTAAGTCAGGGTAAAACTACCACTGGATTTACTCCAGAATTTTGTGGGCTTAATTTACAAGGAAATTTTCCGTCTCAGAAGAAAGTCACAGCTTAAAGAAAAATTTAAAATAAATTGTTTGTTCCAGCAAAGTATTTAAAAAAAAAACTTCATAAAAAACAGATACAAACATTTTCCTCTGCTTTGCCTGGGGGTTTCTCTGGATCTCATTTTGATCTCTCTACTTTTCCCTTGCATTGATTAATAAAAAATTCTTTGTCTATGATCTCCACTAGTGTTTCCGCCACATCAACAAGCAAATAAGAAGAGCTGACCTAGATGTTAACACTTTTACACCTTATTATTATCCATTTTTATGTATATTACTTGTTTATGAGTAGCACAAAAGTAACTCCTGTTCACACTCCACCTCCTCTTGCCTTTGGAACAGGGGAATGCTGCATCGGTGCTCAGACAATGCCAGACTGCTGCCTGAGCCTGCCTGGATTCAGCTGGCAGGAAGCCCTCCAGGGTGGCACAGCAGCTGGTAGGAGTTGGGACAACCCTTCAAGTTTCTACTTTTCTCCTAAAACCGTACCTGCCATAGCCAAGATGTAGCCAAACTATCTCAAGCATCCTAAGTTACATGTTCACAGAATCATAGAATATCCTGAGTAGGAAGGGACACACAAGATCCCACAACTCTTGATTCAGGAATCCCACCGTGTGCCTGAGAGCATTGACCAACCATTTCTTGAACTCTCTCAGGTTTGGTGTAGTGACCACTTCCCTGTGAGCCTGTTCCAGTGCCCAACCACCCTCTGGGGGAAGAACCTTTTCCTAATATCCAACCTAAACCTTCCCTAGCATGGCTTCATGCCATTTCCTCAGGTCCTGTCACTGGTCAACAGAGAAGAGAGCAGTGCCTGCCCCTCCTGAGGAAGCTGTACACAGCAGCGAGGTTTCCCCTCAGTAGTTACTAAGAGCCAATGGAATGCTAATCCTAAAGGAATATGTAGTGTTCCAAAACTGTCTTCTCTGAAATTTCAGATTTCTCTGTCTGCAATCAACAGATTGCCTGTGTTAGCAGAAACATGTCAAGTATTGATTCGTTTTCTTTCTTCCTAAAATGAGGTCCAGAACCTTTTAATGAAGAACCAGGTTCAGTTCAAAGATAGAAATTCCAAATAAGTCATGAACAAGTGGCTCCCACCAGGTAGCAGAGCTGCCTGTGCACCTCTGGGCACTGTGGAACAGCTTTTGGGGGACTGTGGGGAGCTGGCTCCTGGTCAGAGGTTCCAAGTAAACTGGAACCAAGGCCACATGCAGGATTCACCCATAAAGACACTGAGCAGAGACAACTTTACAGAACCTTCTTATTTTTATCTGATTTGACCAGAGTACTTCAAGAGAAGCATCCTGAAATACATTACACCTCAATTCACTAACAAGAAAACCTGTCCTCTAGGCAGCAACAGCCAGGTGAGAGCAGCACAGAGACCTCCCAGTCAGGAGAAAAAGAAACATTCTGTATTCTGCACGTCCAAGCAGATACTCTGAGACAGCATTCCCCTGACATTCATACAGGACAGGTAATGTCTAGCAACTGTGTTAGGGTTGAACATCAAAATAACCTCATTTCTGATTACTGATCTCTGGACAGCAGGAGAGTTTCAGAGAGCAAATAATATTAAAAAAGAAAAAAAAAATCAACAAACTAAGATATTTAATGTAGTGTAAGATATATTTTTCATCTTTACTGACTGATCCATGCATCTGCTGATCTAATATTTCAGAAAATGCTGTTAACAACAGGAGAACACCTTGTTTCTATCAAGAGGAGCATATTTTGACTTCACGCACTTACTGATGAAGGCAATAGCATTTCTAGGAAAGGAATTTGCAAGGTTTTTTGTTATTTAGCTAATTTCATGCTTTTAAAAGAAAGGACACCTCTTTAAGTGGAAATGTCTGTATGCTGTGCATTTTATCAAAACGTCTATCTTAACATTTCAAATGTTTCAGACAATTGAAAAAGGGGCCAGAAACACTGAATTTTTGATAAATGATAAAACTTTGGCTGTAGAGTAATAGAGAGTAAAACTGAGTAGGTGCATTGCTGACAACCTGGAGCATCAAATATGTAAGTATATTTTTTTCATTCTTAAAAGAAAAGATTTATTGGATTTTCTTGCCCACACGAAAGAATGCAAAATACAGTCCAATGACGGCAAAGTGATTTTAAAAATACATTTTTACCAATAGTTAATATAGTCAGAGGTATGTTTGTTTATCATTTACAGCTTTGCAACTGTAATTTGGAATTAATAATATATTTGAGTGTTTTAAATCAGCCAGAGGCACCTGAGCTTGTGAAGCTAAAATTGTGGAATACATTTGGAATCTGGTGATGAGTTGCAAGGAATGAAATACAATAAAATTGTTTGCATTTTGAATTTACAGTTTTTTAAAACTAACACGCTAGGGGAAAATAAGGCTCTTTAATTACTACGGACTAGAATATGCAAGGAACCAATATAAATTTTTTAGCAGTCTTTTCTGGTGCCTTGTATTTTACTTTCTATACAAAAAAAAAAAAAAAAGAAAAAAAGAAGAAGAAGAAAAAATAACCATATCTTTATTTATTTCCCTTTCCCATTTTCCTTCACATCACACCCTCTACTGTTGTGTTTTTCTGCTCTTCCCATCGTCCCTTTCACGTTCATTCCCATGCCCAATAAGCATGGACATCTCTGGGTTATGATGCTGCTCTTCTCTCCCTGCAGGATTATCAGCAAAATTTGAGCCTCTGAAGTAATGAGGACATGGAATATGTGCAAAATAAAGTTAACATGCTTCTTCATCTGCAGTCACTTGAAGACAGGTGTTGGGTGAGGAGCTAGCAAGAAATCTGGGCCAGGCAGGCTTTGCCTGTTGGCATAGTTCCTTTTTTGTTTGCTTCTTCGTGATAAATGACTCTGTTCTCCTGAACTGAAAGCACAATATTCCCTCCCTTCTTTTATTTTGTACCTCTTTAGAGTTACATCATGTTTGCTTAAAGTTTTCCGCAGGATACAGGCTGTATATTTGCTCAAACATGTGTGTGTTCTTTGTGCCAGAAAACGGTGAGGAGTGCTCTCACTGTTACTGAAGGGCCTTTGCCCTCTTCCACAGAGAAAATGTTCCCCTGCTCTGGACAAGAGCATGAAAGTCTGTTATTTAAACATTATTAAAATGGACATAAAAACATTTTGAAGCCTTTTGTAAGATGGAAATTGAAATGAAGGGTTTTTTTCAGTTTTTTCCCTCTTCTCCATTAGCTGGAATTATGCAATCATTTCTCTTTTTTACTTTTTTCATGAATGTGGACAATTACCAAGATACATACATTGAAAATTTTGATTCAAAATGGCAAAGCAATAGGGTATGCATAATGGTAGCCAAAAAGGATTTGAGATTACTGCATGGCAAACATAGAAACTCTTCTTTTTGAGATGCAAATTTCTACATTAAATGTAAAAATTGTCTGTGGAAAACCAGAAAAATATCAGAGCTGTGTTGTAGTATTTCAATACAGAGTTGAACATACTTATCCATCAGAGTTTTTACTACTGCATAAATAATGTATTCATACTTGACAGTTCCAAAAGTGTGTGTTGATTTTGACTTAAAAAACAAATAATCCTGTTTATCTGCGAAGAATAGGAATATGACTGGATGCTGAGGAGTTATTGTGAAAGGAATAAAGACAAGACTGCATGCTGAGTGTTAAAAAATTCAGACTGAATGGGATATTTTTTGACATCTGAACCATGATAAAGTCCATTGAATGGTTGCAAGAATACATTCACAAAGATCTGGCTTATAGGATAAGGGCCTTCTGCAGCAGCAAAATGCAATTTTCTTAGATAACTTACAAACACACCAAAAATGAGCATTCTGTCCCTGATTTTTATGTAGTAGATTTTTTTTCTTTTGGTCATATGTTACTTCATACCAGAAAATAAAAATAAAAAGGTTGAACACGGAATATCCTATAAAATAAATAAATGTCACATTTGAAGGTGTAAATAAGAGCAAAGACCCTGTTCTATAAACATAAAATGAGCAGTAAAGTTTATGAGCCACATTTGACAGAAAACAAAACAAAACAGCCTTTTTTTTTTTTTTTTTTTAGCGTCATAAGGATACAATATATAAATAGCAGAAGACAGGATCGTATTTTCCAGAAAGCAGAGAAAAACCCTAAACTGTTTAAAGCCTGCGTATTGCAGTTCAAAGGTGAACTTCTGCAGAGCTTTTGTGTGCTCTAATGTTGTTGGGACTGTAGCTGAAGTTTTTTGAGGATAAACGCTCCATGTACCGAAGGAGAAGAAAGATGGAATGCTTGAGGTATGCTTGGACAAAGAACGCATGTGAAACATGAACTTACCATTCAAAATGTTAAAAAACACTCAGAGAAGCAGGCAAACATAATTTTCTTGCTTCTCTTCAAAATATCAAGTATCGCTATTGACATTTTAAAGGTGCTGAGAAATTTTTTACCTTTTGAAACGGAAGGACGTTCAAAATTTTTATGTCCCTAATTCTCTAAGTTACCACAGAGACCAAAAAGGATCCAGATCTGAAGGAAAACGTGAGGATCCAGATCTGAAGGAAATGTGAAAGCTTGGTATCACAGAAGAGATATGATGTACAATTTCCTGATCCATCCTTTTCATGGAGCTTTGTGCTATACTGTGCTGCTCAACATGCCAACAGGATATTTTAATCCATATGTTTGTCAGAGCTATCAACAGATCTATAATAATAATAATGTTTTCTTTATCACCTTTCAGCTTTCTTATGCTTTTAGAGGACAGTGCCTAGAGACTGATCAGAGATAGCATTAAAATTGGATGAGGAAGACTAGGGGCACCTTGAATATAATCATGCATATCAAAATACACAGTCTTGAGGCATTTTACAGAATTATTTTATACACTCTTATTTTATCAGCAAATTTGATAACGCTGCAACATATGAAGAGACAATTTTAGATTTTGACATAGGAGATGAGTCTTCTTAGGGCTGGAGAGGTCTTTCACCGATTGCAAAGTAGTGTAAGTCCACTGAAGTGAAAGAGTATGGAATGGAGTCTGGAACCTGGTCCTTATGAAGCATAAAATGTTGAAATTATGTATTTTTATAGATTTGTATTTATTGTATTTTTCCACTGGAATTTCCTTCTGCATCTCTTTAAAACCTCCCTTTTCTCATTTTCTTTCAAGAGGTCACTGCTATACTTTAGATTTCTGAAAATGTTTATTTTGCTTTCTTTTTTCCTCCATCATTATTAAAATGTGACACAAGTTTGTAAACAAGTTTGCCCCCCAAAAAAACCTGAAAAAAAAAACCTAACACAGAAGAGCAACCAGCCAATTAAATAGAAGTTACTGGTTGAAAATAGTGGCTCTGCAACATTTGAAGATGTCATTAAGAATCGTTTTACTAACCAGAAGATGAAATCAGCTGTAAACAAAGTACCATTAAAAAAATGCACTTAATTGATATTATTTTGTTCCAGATTTTAACAGGGATCCCATCAACACAGTTTTGTACTATAACTCCCAGTTAAATAAGTTTCCACACCATCCCTAGGCAGAAGTAATCTGTCTGATAAAGAACATCTTGTAGGGCCTGAAATAAAACCAATTATTTTCTAGCTTTAAAAGCCCAGATAATCAACTAATTATTCACATGTCAAACAGTCAAAAATAAATAGTCGGGGCCGGG